>JACDJE010000175.1:1912181-2106971 GCA_016647715.1 Pavo muticus
AAAGAAAAGAAAAGAAAAGAAAAGAAAAGAAAAGAAAAGAAAAGAAAAGAAAAGAAAAGAAAAGAAAAGAAAAAAGAAAAGAAAATTATTTGAAAGGTAAGATGCCCAAGATGCCAATGATGATGGATGCATGGTGGGCCTCTCTCTCTCTCTCTGCTTTTTTAAGCTAAGCAAAGAATGTGGAAGAACAACTCTCAAGTTAACATGTTCTTATTTCACTGCTTCTAGTTTCAGGTCAATAACGTGTGGTTTTTCTCTCATATTAGTGTTTGGTGCTTATTTTTATAAGCACTGATCTTTCCCACAGACCTCAACATTGCCTTCACTGGTTTATGCCTTTGAAAGGCTATTAAAAGTGATCGACTATTTTCTCCACATTTTTTAAACCTGAGGTAGTCATAAAATAGTCTACTAAATGATGTGTTTAAGACCTTTCCTGAAGGGACATGATTAAATGTTATGTTTTATGCTACATAACATATTCCTTCCTGACTCCAAAACATTAAGTTTATGCCACTGCCATTCCATCAGCTTGTCATTCCTCAAAAGGGGAAAGGAACATTTCATTTCTCTCCTGAAGTTTGTCACATTTTTGTAGGCAGCAATTCTTTATGAGCCTCTGTTCTGATGTTACTATCCTTCAAATTGTGAGACCTCTTGCTGAAGAGGACACAATCATAATTATTTAAGATACCAGTCTCATTCAGATTGTTTTCCACTAACAAATAACACCGCTATTTCTGAAAGTCTTGCCTGCTTTCAGCATTTTGACAGAATGCTAAATAAGTCCAGATCAGCTCTGGACTCACATCAGTAAATATGAGAATTTTTTCAATGGAGTGAGAGAGGGAAGAGTGTGTAGTTCAGCTGTGAAATACCAGATTTTGCTCAGTTAACTCAGAGAGGGAAACTGCTGTATATATCTTCAAAATCAGGTCCTTTGTTTCGTTTTGAATCTTCCAAGAATTGAGAATAGCTTCACACAAGCATCTAAAGAACAGCAAATCTGTTTAAATACTTGGCCACGTTTATAATGTGAATTGAGTAGGTTGCTTGTATTGTTATGCTTGTATCTGTGTTACAAAGCTAAACAATACAGTAGGTCTCAAGGTCCAAATATGCACGTTCATCTTGGATGTAAAATTTGCAGTTCAGTCCATCTTGAGTAAAGTTAATACAGTGAAATACACATCAGGCTTACAAAAGCCAGCTCATTTAAATAAAAGATTCCCACTCAAGTACCCACAACACCAAATTGGCAGTATGATACAGATATAAATACATGTGGACACATGCACACTCGTGTTACAGTTGTGAGAGTTAGGTCTTCACGGTCAGTGTAAGCTACTGGTATGTCATAAAGAGTTTCAGAGCATTTTATGAAGATACTAAGATCACATATTTCAGAAAGAAGATAGATTAAATGTTTATAAATATATTCTTTAAGGTATAAGATATATAAAATTTCTTTAAGTAAGTTGAGAAGAGTGATTCAACAATTCTGAAAGTAATAATGACTGTATTTCTTGCATAAAGCAACAGTAGAAGAGACCACTAAGCCCACAGGCCATTTGGAGTGAGTCCTGGGCTTAGAAGCAAAGCATCCGCTCTACGGAGGAGATGTCTTTTTATTTATCTTAATGTATATGTAACAGTATATAGGGTAGAGCAACCAAGAATCAGATCTCAAGTACTCCAGAACAAGTAGGTGTTATTGCAGAATCAGAGAATGGCTTTGATTGGAAGGGACCTTGAAGATCATCTAGTTTCAGCTATCTGCCAACTACTAGATCAGGCAATAGATAATGCTGCCCAGGGCACATCCAATCTGGCTTTGAACACCTCCGTGGATGGGGCACCCAAAACTTCTCTGGGCAGCTGTGCCATGGTCTCACTAGACTCTCAGTGAAAAACTGACATCTAATCTAAATCTTCTGTCCTTCAGTTTAAAGCCATTCCCTCTTGTCCTATTGCTATCTCAGTATAAATCTGTATAGTATTTATAGTATAATATATAAATATACATAAGTATAAATGCTACTTAAAGACAGGGCTAAATCCAAAGCTACAGTTTGCTCATATTCCAGCCTGCACACATGTCCTTTGCTAAAGATACAAGCACAAGTGAATTACATATTCATTCTGTTTCAAGTGATTCGAGCACTAGCAACAGCAATGCAGAGAATATGAACAAGCCAACTTTTGCGACTGTATTTCATTTGTTAAGGCATCCTACCAGAGCTACATACTTGCCTTGATTTTTGCCTGATAGAGGATTCATGATTCCTGTAAGTATTCTGGCCTTGACAAGCAGAAAGGAGATGTCTTCTAAGAAACAGAATAAAATGTTTCCACTTTTCTGAAAAGTGGTATTTATTGATTGTTCTGCTGCTGTCGAATATAGTTCAGAAAAAATGTAAAGTCACCAGCAGCACCAGATTAAGCTCTTTGATCTCCTACAAATCTTGCTGGGAAAAAAGAAAAACAATACAGGTTTACAGATCTGCTGGAGGGATTTTTAATTTTCTTCTTTCACACCATGTCTCAGAAAAGCAAGGGTGGTGTTACTGCAGTATCTCCCTTCCTTTTTCCCATTGGCATCCCGCATTCTCAGACTTTGCTGAGAGTGGTTAGGCACGGGCTGGCAGGATTTTGGGTGCAACACTTCTACGTGGGGCTGTCCACATTAGGACAGCAGGATCTCCTTCCAGTGCCAATGCACTGCATCACTGCTGTCATACGCCTGGAACCAGAGGGGGCATCGTAGGATATATATATTTAAATACAGTACGTTACAAGTCAAAGATCAATCAGTCTATACTACATTTTTGAAAGACTAAGACCAGCTAGGAAATATGAAAGAGTGTGCTGTGTTTTAAGACAAGTGGAAAAATTCTCTCTTGTGAGAGTTTTCAGGATTGAATAACCCCATACTTCTTCAGGCTCTGTGTTTCATGGAGCATGCAGTGACAAAGAGTCTATTGCCAGGCTGCTAAAGCTGAAGAAGACAGAGTATCAATATTGTAGTGTTTTCTCCAGATGTAAAGCCACTAGAAGTGGCCTTTCCACAGCAGTTTGTCCCTTCAGTAGCTCAAAGGATGATCTGAGGTCTGGGTCCAAGATTACTTTTAGATAACTATCCAAAAGAGAAGAACAGAAGGTTCAAAGAATCACTTTGCAGAGCAGACAGGAACTGGCAGGAGCAGAAACAGAGACCCAGCAGCAAGGAGAGCAAGACCTCTGCTATGCGGCTTTGCCACCAAAGGAAAGCTACTATGGCACTGCTGCCAGCTGGGGAGAATGTCAGCAGTCAAGTACACGAGGGAACATGTTCTTCCCTGTGCTCAGTGCAGACAACTTAGATTAATGGGCTTTAAACTGTAGATAGACAGTTTTCAAAAGTTTAAATCTTTCTGGTATGAGAAATTATTTTCAAAGAATCACAGAGCCACGGAATGGTTATGGTTGGAAGGGCCCTCTGGGGGTGCATCAGGTCCAGCCCTGCTCCAGCAGGGACACCCAGAGCAGGGTGCCCAGCACCACATCCGGGGACTTCCAGAGAGCTCCAAGAAGGAGACCGCACAGCTCTGGGCAGCCCGTGCTCTGTCACCCGCACTGCACAGAAGTGCTCAGAGGGAACCTCCTGTGTTCCTGTTTGTGTCCATGGCCTCTTGTCCAGTGCCACTGCACAGAGCCTGTCCCTGTCCTCTGCACCATCTCTTCATGCATTTATAGGTACCAATGGGATCCCTCAGAGCCTTCTCTTCTCCCTTCTTCTCTCTACTTCTCCTCACAGGAGAGGTGCTTCAGGCCTTTCATCATCTTGGTGGCCCTCTGTCAGGGTCTGCACAGTATGTCCATGTCTGTCCAATTTTGATTCCCAAACTTTTAGTACTGAAACTCTGGTCATGGCTTTTATCATAAATAATTTATTAAGTGAAATATTGCCTTTTCTCCCTTCATTCTCAAGTATGTGGGGGTTTCAGAAGTTAGAGGACATGTCAGTTGATAAGTGACTCTTAAAAGGTAATTATATAATCAGGGGCAGTGGGAATGAAGAGTAATCAGGTCTACTAAGATACAATTCCCCTATAGCTGAAGCACTTAAACATGTGATAAATAACTACCTGTAACTGGGCCCAGAGTTGACACATTTCCAAGACAAAAGCTGCTCTTAATGATACTTCTTTTGAACTCTCTATTTCCTGTACTTGTATACTTCATGTGTATAGTGCCATTGATGTGGATATCGTTTTAGGAATGCAGTTGAGAATAATTGGAAGCTGGCATCACTTCACTGAAAATCATGAAGCTTTATGGACAGAACTCAAGTTGGCTAACAGTATCTTCTAACAGCCAAACAGAGTGTCTCATTCTGTACTTTTCCTTGCATCACCATCTCTTCTGACATCCAGCCACATGGCAGGTGGGGGTAATTAATGTCTGCAAAATGCTTTACAATCCAGAATGAAAAAAACTTAAGAACGAGAACAATTACTTGGAACAACTTCAGAAACAGTTGTTTCTGAAACTCACTAATTTTACTTCCAGTCTGAATATTTCATGGGCAATTTACAATGCTCATTACCCACCAGATGAGGATCATTAGCTGCAGCCAGAAGCTGTTTGTATTAGCTTGCATTATTGTATTAATTTGTGTTATCATTTACGTACTATACGAGGAAAATCTTACTCAAAGGTAAGAAAAGTAAGCAAAGAGTTTGCAAGAGCTTTAAACCCTGCCCTCCCTGTCATTCTCCTTATAGGAATATAGGTCCTACGCGGAGAATCCTTCCTTGAACAAGTGGCATTTTAAATCCACTGGTTATACAGAGAATATTCGAACACTTTCTTTCAGGAATGTTATCTATGAATAATTGGCCTATTTATTTTCATAATTACATCCTCTTAATTCTTATCAAATGCAATCTCAGATCCAGAGAATGTGAACCATTTCCGTTTTTCACCCACAGCTCTTTAGCACAGTGCAGCATAAGAGAGGTGATACCGTTACAGTTAATGGAGAAACTGCATATTTTATTCTGACTAGATGGGGCTTCTAGCAGAGTTTTTTCAATGGAATTGGGACAAAATATATATTTATATGAAATCACTTCATCCACCACCAGTCCATGGTCATTCCAAGCTGCTGCCCTTCTAGGCATGCTGCAAAAGCACCTTTGTGAGGAGGATGCCCTCTCGAGTGATTGAGCAGCACAGATGCCTGGCTGAATCACATTTTAAACAGTGCAGAGTATTAGCTCATCTTGAGCACAGTGTGTTAGTGTGCCTGCATTTAAGTAGGCAATATTTTCAGTAGTGTCCAAGCCACTCAGACGCATAGGTCCTTGTTGAAATAAGACAGCAACTTTTGAAAGAACAGCAAAATTCAGGTTGTTGCGCGATGCCTGAGAAAACTCCCCGGAGAGCAGTTTTCAGCAATACAGACCAAAGACTGTAATTTTGCACCACTCAATAACCTTTCATAGCCTTATTATATCACCATTAATCTCCTTCTTTTTTAAAACCATCTATCCATCCTCTAGGTTGATGGAAGATATTTCCCCATTATTGCACGTTATTGCTAGGAATACCCTGTCTATTGTGCAGAAATTGCTATCACTCTGCAATATAACCATGCTCTACTGCTGTACGCTTAAGGGAAGAGCACCTCTGGGCTTTTAGAGCATCTTAGCTGTTCCACACCTCATCTTTCAGCCTAAGTCTGCCTCACTAACTACATTAGGCTGATTTTCAGACACACATTTTGCTGTCATTTCATTTTAATCAAACAGAGCTGTCTCTCATAAAAGATTCCTTAGAAACTGTTTTGTCTATCCTATGATACCTGGCTGCGCAATCAAAAGTGGAAGGCTGAATATAACACCATGACAAGCACAAATGCCTTTTTGATATAGAGCTTTCCATAGAGAAGGTGAACTACTAGTCCTGCCTCACCCTCAGCAGCAGGAACAAAGCTGAACAATGACGTTTGTGGGGTCATGGTCCAAGTCTCCTCATTGTCTCTGCTTTCCTGTGGAAAACCTTCCTTTAACATCATTGTCAAAGAGTAAGTCAGCCTTAGTGCTCCAGTGATATTTCATCCCAACACCTTACCCTCATAGGTGGGTGAAACAGCAATTTTATGAAAAAAATTCATATATCCTCTAGGCAGTAGTCAGGACTGACAGAGATCAGTCACCTTCCATCCAGATAACAAAGGAAGAGCCAACCACTCATGGCTAAGCTGCTACAAGACTGTTTTCCCTACTGAACAGAAGAAGAGACAAACCATGCCAGATGCTTTGCAGGCAGGCCCCCACTTTTGTTCCATTTGTACTGGGCAGGTTTAGGAACTTTCTGCCTGTGGCTTCTCCTTGATAGCACAGAATCCTCCAAAGTCTGGGAGACTTCAGCTAGCCTGGCAGAGCGTGTGCAGGGCCATTTCCAGCCATCAGGCAGAAGATGTGCTAGAAATTCCACAGTTGTACTGAAGGTCTCTAGACATAGGCCAAGAACCATTCTCAATAGGTAGTTTGCACCAGCCCACTCCATTCTGGAGACCATGACTAAGAAATTTTTGAGAGGGAGTTAGGTGGTGTGGTTAAACCAACAGCAAGGACCACTCTCACTGAGTGAGGAGAATAAACAACCAAGACCCAGGGCAGAGGGTAGAGCATGGTTTGATTAATTTACACAGATCAGCACTTAGCCTTTAGCCCAGCTGTCAGATATTATCCCTGGATAAATTACATCAGCCAAATCCTACAAGACTGGTAGGCCTTGGACTTCTACTGTAGAAATGTTGTTGGCAAAAGTCATAACGGACTTCTTCCCCATTTTGTACTCTACAGATTAGAAAGCAAACAACACAGCAGCAGCTGGATCTTGATTGCAAGAGGCAAACTCTCTTGCTCCTCATTATATCATTTCTTCCAAGGGAAACATCACAGAAGTTTCCATTGCGGGATTTTCCCTTTGTTATGGGAGTGGGATACGGTGGGAGGAAAAGTTTGATGAACTGTGTTCTCTGTGTTACCCTACAAAATGTCTCCTTTACAAGTCAGCCAGCACAGAGAGGGTATGAATTACCAATAGAGTTTTATTCAGGCTACCAACCTTCTCTTGCCTTTTGTTGGGTGGGTAGGGTCAGAGGCAGATGATCTGATACTGCAAGTGAGTTTTCAAAAGAAAATGCCCTCCACAAACCATCTGCAAGAAGTTCCTGTGTAGGCATGTAAGTATCCCCACAGCTCTAAGAAACAGTGACAGCTGGACTTTATCTCAGCCATTTATCTCATAAATGGTTTAAATGCTGCAATAACAACAGTCATTAAACCTCTGAAGTGCTTATAAACCAGATCTCAGCCTGAGGTCAGGCTGCCTTTCTAGTTCTTCTTGAATTTACAAGCAATTGTACAGTTAAGAACACTCTTACTAGTAAATGAACCAAGAAATGTTTGTGCAATGTGTTTGTTTTCATACCACTGTATTTAAGTTTAGTACAAACAAACAAATAAATAAAATAGAAACATTGTTGACTGCAAGGTTTTTTTATCCAGAGCTACTGTGTACTTCATTGATTTACTTTGCAGAGCTAATACATATTCATTGATTCCTGAGTAGCAATTTCCTTGAGGTTTCCGCTAGAAACATTCTGACAGGTGGTAGAGGAACTTTTCTGACACTGGGTAAGCCACCAACTTATGGCAATAGGGTTGCTCTCACAGAATCACAAGATGGTTGAGTTGGGAAAGAACCTAACCTCATCTCCAAGGTATGATTTTTTCAGGAAAGACTCACCAGTGGTTTCACCTGCATTACTCAGAGCTTCTGTCTCTCCTCCACCACACCCACCACAACACACTGCTGTGCAAACCCAGTAGCAAGGTCACTGACAAGTAGGTTTTGCTGTGAGTTACTTCATTATTCAAATTCATAAAAGTTATACATTTCTGCATGCCTATCCTGCTAAGACAACCTCCTGTGAAGGTTAAAAATACAACTGATCTTTTATGTGGAACCATTTGATTATGGAAGAGAGCAAAGCAGTGGGAGGAAGATGTGGGCTGCCTTTCCCCTCTACAAGCCATCAGAGGGAAGGTAAGCCTCTTGGTAAGGAAGGCACCAAAATGTTCATTAAAAAAGTATTGATGTGCTTGCAAATTGTCTGTTTTGTGAGCCATTAGGGATGTAAAAAATATTTACATAAAACATACAGATATGTTGTTGTATATGTGGATAACAAAGTAAGGAAGTTTATGTAAAAGCAAAATTTGTTTCTCAAAGCCTTTTTTTAAATGAAATTACCTCAGTATACAAAATGTTATGTACCATATTTTTAATGCACGTGAAGTATTTGATACAAGAGTTTTATGTTTCACTCTATGTCAAAGTTCATGTCATGCTCACTGCTGTGTTACCTTGAGGTAACATGACCCTTCCTGACATATGACATAACCCTTTCTCATATGAGGTTTACTTTTCCAGCGTTTTCCTTGGGGAGAAAAGCAAATCAAGTGGACTGACTTATTCTGAAACTGTGTTTTGTGAGCTTTATATGTTGAGGAGTTTGTTTGTTTGTATTTAATATGCTATTTTATGATGGCAATGAGGTGTTCCCTGGCCCTTTGGGGAGCGACAACAGCCTCAGAATGATTTTTTGGTGAATTCTGCTCAGACAAGACCTCTCCTTATCTCAAAAGTGGTGCACCAGGGGAGGAAATTTGGCAACAACAATCTGCATGGCTGCAGGAGCCTGTAAGTAGCCTTCTGCATATCCTCAGCCTTGAGTTATAAAGCACTGCAGCAGTAAGGGCTGAAAGAGTGCAAAAAGGCAAGGTGGTCTCCTGGTAGCTGCACGGGTGGAGAAAAGTGTTCTGATACTACTAAGAGGCAGTGAAGTGCTGCATGTCCATGCCTGGTTGGAGTTTTGATGCCTTCCAGCTAAGAAGTGGCCAGGACGTGAAGTAAGGGTTCTTTAGTAAGTTGGGAGGTTGGAATGAGATGATCTTTATGGTCCCTTCCAACTTAAGCCATTCTATGATTCTAAGCACTCACCTCACACTCCAGGGTAGGCTGCAGTCTCTCATTCACCTGGAAGAGAAAGGGACATGGAATTGAAATAGATACCCAGAGCAGTGAGAAATGCAATAACCATCAGCCACAGCTGAATCCAAGAGGACACAGCATTGCAGAGCTGTGTGACATGGTAGCCGGTCACAATATCCTCAGTGTGAGCATAGTAAGTCCTGTCTGAGGCGACCCACTTACACTAGCTGGACAAGAAATGGACTGGAAAAGTCCTATGGTGGCAATTAATTTTTTTTTCTTGCTTCAGCAGCCTTAGTACTGACAATTACCAATGAGATGTGTTAGGAAACCCGTTGTCTACAATTATCCATAAGTGAGCAAAACTTCTGTCAGCTTTGTCTCTGGTTGCTGTAGAAAGAGTAAAGGGGATTTTTTATTACCTGGAGTGATTTTACTGCATATCTCAAAGAAATGATGAATGCAACGCTGCCTTTCTTTGCCTCGGCTGAATCTGCAGAGTGTTTGCACTCTGCAACCTTGCAAGGAGGTGGGGGGGGGTGGGGTGGTGTCACTCCAGGGAGCAGTCAATACTCCTCACAGCAGCACCTTTGCTCAGAACAAACACATTTCAGAGCACGCAGACACTTTCTCAAACCATACAGTAGGTGTACACATGCCTAGCTGCCTTATGTAGGGAGCTTCTTCCATTCCAAAAGCACTTTATCTCATGTCATGAAGCTATTCTGGTTAGGTCAACACCAGAGCTAGAAAGACCAACAAGCTCCAGAGCTGGAGGCAGTGTTTGGGCAAACTGATTAACTAACTGATTGAAATACTGGGACATCACTCTGCTTGGACACAAAGAGTGGTGCTGGGAGCCTTTGAGCTATCCGTGGGTTCACCAGGGTCAAACAAGCCCTTGGCAGCTCTCAGCAGCATTTTCTTTGCTTCAGTGCTGTGGATTTTCTGGATTTACATCAGAGAACACCAGGCACACAGCAGCGAGGTTGGGCAGCACGATGGTACTCTGTGCACATCAGCCAGGATGGGATGGAGCCTTGGGCTCACTCTTAGGGCAGCAATGGCAGAAAAGAGCATCTATGAAGAGGGGAATGGGTGCTTCTCTAGCTGCAGCCCAATTACAAGACAGAATGCTTTGGTCCTTGAGATAGCTGGCAGAGAGCGGCTGGCAAATGTCTTCTCATCAGAGTGGCCATCCAAATTGCTCCCTGGGATGGATCCCTGTGGTCAGTCCAAGCAGTGCTGGGGACTCAGTGGCCTTGCTTCATTTACTAAATTTATCTCAATGAAAGGCATTTCAGAGTAGATTATACCATCAAGTGCCACTGATAACATCTTCCTGAGTAAAACAGAATTCTTGGATATGTTTCCATAATGGAAAGTTTTCTTTGATCTGCAAAACTGGAAACTAATTTGTCTCCTATGTTTTGTCGTCTTCAAATGCATTTATTCCTCCCACTGTCTGTGTCCCTCCTGCAGCAGAGGTGTTTGGTGCTGCATCACCACTCTCTTCCTCCAGCACTGCATCCCTTCAGCAGGCATTGCACTTTTTGAACCACAGCTGTATATAACAAAGTCTTACTAAAAGAATTTGGGCAAACTACAGGGAAGGCAAAAATAGTAAATAAAGTTCTCCCTTTTGAGTATGTAAGGATTAAAAACCTACCAGCCCTATCCATCACTGCCAGATTCTAAGACTGGTTTCTGCATTTAGTTATTTTAAACTGGCTATTCTTGGAATGTTACTGATGCATATAAAGGACCCGTTTAGAATGAAGAATATCATTGTTGTTTCATTAATCAGCAAATCTGTCAAACTTCTGTCAGAGTAATTGGAGTCAAATCTAATTAACTTCCACTTGAAATAAGCAACGGACACCTGGTTGAATTAGGTGATGAGTCTCTATCATAACGTGTACCATATTCCAATTGTCCCTGTTGATACATTATGTTACCGAAGACATTGCCCTTCATAGCTGAAATACTGAAATGGATGTAGTTCTAGCTACAAAGGGAAAAATACCTTTCAGTTCAAGTTACACCATTCCGTCAGTTGGAATAATACATGCAATGACAGACCCTTGCTGGTTAGTACTTTTGTAAAAAAAAAAAAAGCTCTGAATTTTTTATGAAAAAACATTAGCTATTCTGTACTACATGCTGAATGAACAAGATGTAACTAACAACATTAATAATTCAACCAATGTGCCAAAACATAGAATAAAATAAAATCCCTAAGGAACAGGGAGGGAGACTAAGAAAAGGGACCTGTGCTAGAAACATATATGAAGACACGTGCTGGGTCTGGCTGGGATGCAGATGATTTTCTGCACAGAAGCCCAAGTAGTGCTGCATTCTGGATTTCAACAGCGTTGAAAACATGCAAGTGTGAACAGTGTTTTCACTACGGTGACATTTTTGTTTTCTTATTCTCTTTTTCCCATGCCAGTGAGAAGGTAGGGGTTGCAAAAGAAGGTGGGAGGGAACACAGCCAGAACAGCTGGCCACAGTGTGATGGAGACCAGAAGTGGCTGAAAGTCTGCCTGACAATGGGAAATAATGAACAGATTCCTTGTTTTGCATTGCTTGCAAAGTTTGCACCACTTTGCTTCACCTGTTAAGCTGATGTCTCCCAAATGGCATTTTTGTGAAAGAAACAGTGAAACAAAAAGGTCAGTCAGGTGTACAACAGCATGAATCCCTTAATGACATGTTCATTATAATTTCTTATGGCCAAATGCTGTTTGCTTTTCCTTCCAGAATAGTCTATGCTGACAAACAACTCTTCTTGGAATTAATTTCAATGCAGGGTTGAGCTCCCATTGCTGCAGCAGGGTGGGTCCAGGTAAGGCACAAAGTGAGCACCCTGGGCATGTGCTCAGAGAATGGCTCAGTACACAACAGTGTGAATGGCAAAGGACAACCTTTCTCCGTTGGCCTCTACACATTGTCCCTCTGGTGTGCAACTTCAGAGTCTTGGCATCACCAGGGCTTCCAGCAGGGGACATATTTCTGGGATGTTTTCTTGCCTGAGCTTGTGCGGGCCTGAAGACCCTCTAGAACACTGGGGTATCCTTTTGCATCCCTTAACATGCCACTTCCAAATTAGGTCATGACTGCAGTTGTTCTTTACTGGTAGTATACATAGTCCTTCAACACAGGAGCTGAGTGCTTTGTACGTCCAGATAACAAATTTCCAAAACATTCTTAAAGATAGTTATTCTATTAAATTGATAAATGGCAGTGGAAACTTCCACAGGATTATATATATTATTTCAGGGGAATGACAGGGATAAAATGAAAATATCCCTACATATACTCTTTGCAATTCCAATGGAAAATGCTTTCACAGTGTCAGGTCACACCCTGTATTTAGTTGGGAAATGGGAATAAAAGCAGCCATTAACTAGTAGAACACAATTCTGATAACAAAATTTTCTGTTTATCTGTGTTTGTTACTAGCATTCAACTGCTATAGCAACAGGCACTTTATAAATGAGCAAAGTCACAAAAAGAAATATTCCTAGTTTCATTTGAGCTTTGCAGAAGTAAAGACCATTCCCGCACCCTAGTGCTCAATCTTTTTTCAAAGTGTAACCATGTAGTTTTCATTCACAGCTTATTTATCTTATGATGAATTGTTTAAATTATCATATTTTGAAATGGACTGTATTAAATGGTACCTAATACTTAAATAGCGCTTACTCCTTTCCCTTGGCACGTAGAAGTACGTGTATTCACAGTGGTATTTGAATTACTTCATCGTATTTCCACACTTCACTGTAAGCAAGTGGTGGGCCAGAATCGTGGCACGTATGTGTTGCAAACTCTCAGTATTTAGATCTTCAAGTTCAGTAGACAGGATGAGTAATAACAAACCAACCGAGGTAGTGGGAGACTTAGGTGGGACAGTATAAAAAAACTAAATCTATTCACTGTGTGTAAGTAGCATTGGAATTGGTAGCCATTGTTGTGGTATCCACTATGATGGTTTTTAAAGAAAAGTTTAAACAGCAGTTTTTCAGGAATACCGTCAGTAGTAGAGCTAATCCTGCCCTTGGACAAGGGATTGAGTTTATGAAGCTTTACGAGGTTACAGCTGGAATCCAGCCTTTTATAAAAAGTAAATGTTTATGAAATGTTGATATTAAGCCCTCTGCAATGTTCTGAGTCTGTTTTGATTCAGCTTCTATTGTTTGTCTCTCCTCTGAACCTATCTTCATAGCTCTGGTTTTGCTGATATATCACTGCTGGCTTCAATGAAGATTATCGTGATTTACATTCAGTGAGACTCAGAAAACAGATTTGTTAAGGGGAAAATCTGGTATGTTGTCTTCTTCATGTCTATTGGATAATGTAGAAAGAGCTAAGAAGGAACAGCTTTATGGTCCAGCATGGAGAAAAAGAACTACAGAAGTAAGCTAATGACAGCAGAGAACATAATTAGTAGTATATTTTGGAAGCTGGAAAGAATGTCATTATCTTTACAAGAAAGGCAGATATTTTCCCCTCTCTCGTTGCTTAATGTGTTTTTAGAATCTGAGCATATTGGAGGACTTACAATATCGTTTCTTATCCAACATAACTCTTGCTTCTCTTGCTTCTTCTTGCTTCTCTTGCTAAGTGCAGGAGGGAGAACAACCTGAAATGTCACAGGGACTGAGGGCCCCTGCACTACAGACATCCTTTACATGCCAATAAAGCAATCCTGAGCCCCATAGTATTGGTAACCACAAATGTGTTCAGATGTTATCCTGTGCAGAGGTGTTCATTATTCTTCTGGGATAAACTGTAGATTTTATTCTTTTGACTTTGAAGGCCAACCTGGGAAGGAACTATGAGGTTATTGCACCCAAGATGGGCACATGCTGAGGTGATATTTTGGGCATCTCCTTAGTGATGTAGAGAAAATGAAAAATGGTAAGAAGTCTCTACTAGCAATGAATTTCATCTGATCAGAAATAATTCCAGATTAACGGAAGTTTTAAGATAAATGCATGAGGCAGTCTCAAAGAGAAGCTGATAGGGTGATGGAGGCCAGGCCTTCCAGCCACGGGGATTAGGAAGGGAGTACTTGCTAGTACTGCAAAGGCACATTGCTGTTCACCTTTCCTGAAAAACACAGAGAAGAAAGAGTGAAAGCAAACAGGGCATTGAAGGAGATTCTGTCATGCTTTTGACACTGATAACTCATCAGTGCTCAACATCCTGTAATCCTGAGAATGCTGATGGTGCAGGCATATAGAAAGTCTTTGAACTTGATGTTTTCCCAGCCCTTATCATACACCCAGCGTGTGATAAGCATGTGGAAACCCTCTTAGATTAGATAACTGTAATTATTCCTTTCTCTCAATAGGGATGTCCTCCCTTGTAGTTTGGGCCACTGAGAATCCCTGGGAATTCCTGAGAACTGGAACCAGGCAGATATTCTTATTATAGAGTCTACTGCACTGAATGAATGCATCCAGCAAGTAATTGTGGAGAAGTAGAAACTATCAGCTCCTCACCACTTATGAAGGATTTTTGTTTGTTTTGATGATTCTAAGACCATCTATCCTAATTCACATCAGTACAATGTATCACAGTAGTTTAATATAGTGGAGATTCAGGTAGGATATTAAGAAAAACTACTTCTCAGAAAAAATGTAAGGCATTAGACCAGGCTGCCCAGAGAGGCAGTGGAGTCACTATCCCTAGAGGTGTTCAAGAAACACGCAGATGTGGCACGTGGTTAGTGGGCATGGGCTGGATTGAGTGATTTAGTGGCTTTAATGGCTCTGTGACTCCATGATTCTAATCAGTATTAAAAGGTACAGCTATGGAAGATGGATGCTAAGGAAACATGGTTCCCTCATTCACAGCCAGGCTCAAGCTGTATCTTTGTACAGTAGAGAAAGTGCCTTCTACTAAGATATAAATGCTATAGAGTAATAGGAGGTAACAAACAAAAAAACCCAAAAAAATTAGCTCATCCCCTTCCAATGACCAGTGGCAACTCAAGAGAAGTACAGCCTCTATCCAGAGAGATACTGCTCCCTTGGCTGTTAACCCTTAAATGAGGGTGAGTAGGGGTAGATCCAGAGTCCACCCCTTCCAGTTATTCAGGTGCATCGCTTGCACGTGAGCTCTCTGTGTTAGCCATGCCTTATCACCTGGTGCTGAATTGGTTCAGGCTGCGACCTGGAAATTCCACTGCAGTCTTAAATATCAGACCTTGCCATTGAAAAGAGCCATGTAGGGACCATCTTGTGACAAATTCCATCCGTGCCATTTTGGCAATGACTGGTGGCAGAGAGACTTTCACTGTAGGTGTGTTTCTTATTATGCCTTGATCACCAAGATTGGTAGGTGTCTGATGAAAGCTGGTATATCTTGGTGATAGATCATTTTTGCTGAGGTGGGAGAGTAGAGAGAAGAATGAGGCAGAAGACCAAGGATAGATGAGGCCCTGTATCTTCTGCACTTGCAGACTTGAACAGAACATTTCTCAGATGAGGAAGCTTGATAGGCTTTTTGAGTCGCTTATGAAGCCTGGCACAAAAATATGCCTTTTTAAAAATGTGATCCTTTCCTAAATCAAAGAAGGATTTTTTTTTTTTTTTAAGTTGTTCTGAATCTTCGCATGAGTGGCAGATCTTGTACCCTGGGATTTTCTTATTTGCTTTCTCTTGAACTTTCTGTCAGGATGGATACAAACAATAGCTTTGCTGTTTTACAGCAAAAATACAAAGGATTGGTTTCTAATGCTGTTAACAACCCACAGATTACTAACATCCATTTATTAATAATATTCTGAGAGGAATTACACTTCTTTTCCAACACAGGGTTTTATTAAGGCCTCCTCTGTTATTTAAACTTCAGAAACAATAATTTGCAAAGAAATCTTTAATGAAAATAAAGGAATCTCTCTCTCTCTCTCTTTTTTTTTTTTTTTTTTTTTTTTTTTTTTTTAAGCATAGGAGAACAGATGGCTTGTGGGAACAGTTCATTTTTCTGTAATATTATCCCTTTAAGTAAGACTTTAGTATGCATGAAAACTGCTAAATTGCTGACTTTGGATGCACTAAAGACTGAGCCTGGTCAAGTCCTTGGCTGTAATGTTAAGTTTACTTAGAAAATAATCTTTGTTTTTTAGTTTAAATGTAATTTCACCATCCTTTGTACTTTGTCTTCAAAGCCTGTAGGACAGCTTGTTTAAGACTGGGAACAAAACTTCTCTGTGAGCGTCTGTATGACTGGGAATGATAAATATTTAATAGGACAATTCTCATAAATGAAAATCAAAAGAGATTTAAAATCCTTTAGTACAAATTATTAAAATCAAACAAAGAAAGTATTTGGAATGGCAAACAAAGAGAAACCAGGAAAAACTTCCCAATCAGCCATTGAAATTAATTCCCTCCCAATATCCTAGAATTTCTAATACTTATAAAGAAAATACGTGCTGAAAGATGAAAGGAAGAAAAAAATAGAATAATAAACTTCAATTGCATATAAAAGGAATAAGTGGGAGTATGGGAACATGTTTGTAACTATTTTCTTATTGCTAAGTAGGGCAAAGTGACTCCAGAAAGCGATGGGATTATTTAAATTGCACTCATATTTTGTTGATTTTTAAATAAAAATTTTTCTTTAAGAGAAAAATGTCAAGACTGACCAACTTCTAGAGTATCAAGGATTAGAAAGACAGGTTTAGGTTTTATAATGTTATTTTGCTTTTGAATCAGTAACTTAGCATAGGATTCATCTACTAAAATTACATGTATCTATGCTTAAGCTAGTAAACTTAGCGTATCGCTGTATTCAGTGGACACAAAGAATTGCAGTTTATTGCATTCTTGTTTAGACCTCTGAAATAGATTGATGAACTGCACACTCAAAGTTCTCCCAGCAGCTAAAAGGTGGTTAAGCCTAGATAGTGCCGATGTAGGCTTCTACTGTGCAGAAATCTAGATTTAGTCAAGATTAATCGTTCTTAGGACATGATTCAATTGCTCATACACAGGTATGAAATGGCACCCATTTTTGTTAATGTGACTCAATAATGTATGTGATTCTGGTATTTCTAAGAAGAGCAACCCTGAGTCAAATGTCTGCTGTGGGTAATAGTCTTGCAATTTGCTTTTCAATGGATCTCCAGCATCACTGAGCACTCAGCTTCAGTGCATAGCAGGATATTTTTGTTTGTTTGCCTATTTACAAAAGAAAAAAAAAAGGAAGAAGGACAGTCCTTCCCAGGCAGCTGGGACTTGCAAAGCCAGGATGCCAAGTCCTTGGTGTGTGACCCAGACAGGTCATTTCTGATGTGATGCAAATCACCTGAGGATCCCAGAGTAAACACTTGCATCTCAGTGAGTCATCTACCTTCCTCTTAAGGTTGTTTTTAGAAAAACAGGATGCACCTGACACACAGCCCTTCTTGTACTAAGGTAGATGTTAACATAGGTGGAAAGATTAATGTTGTAAAAGTGCCCATTTCCTCCCATTGAAACGAACAGCAGCCAGAAGTGACAACCTCAGGTGGAGGTGTTCACGAAAGGCAGACTTGTCTTAACACCCTCCTTAACGCATCTCTGATTTGAGTGGGCTTTGGGTCTCAGTGTGTGCTTCATTAGCTATATACCAGATGGAGGAAGGATCGTTTACTTGTTTGACATAGACCTGAAGTATGAAGAAACTGCAGTAATTAAATACATAAAATAGTAATAATTTCAGTCTGCTAGAGCCCAGAAAATTCTACTCTTTTCCCAGATCCTTTTTTACTCCCACCTACCATTTATTAAGCTTCTCTTCAGCTCACCACTGTCTCTTAAGCCCTGTTGTCTAATGAGAGATCTGCCGGGAAGCACACCAGACAGATCACTGAATCCAATATAAATACAGAAAGAAGAGCTGGCTGACATTTAAGGAGACTGACCTTTTGACAGACAAGACAGTGTCTGATTGAAACACTGCCTCATTCCAGGTTTTAAGGAGTTATTCCACATAATAAATAATGTAAAAAAGAAAAGGCATTTGGAAAGCATGGAGTGAGCTCTTCATATCTTGTCTGGTGCCCAAGAACAGGCTCACTTCTATACCATTCAAACTTCTATGTTATTTAACTCAAATGTGAATCCTGAAAGAATTTTTTGAAAAATTAACTGCATTACTGAGAGAGCTTTTCAGCACTTTAGCAAATTTAGAACAAGTTAGAAAAAAACAACATTTTTAACTTTGTCACTTTTAATTCCCCTTTTAGGTTGCTTACACCATGTGTTTTATCTTTACCTCTTCTTCAAAGGTCATTGCTACAAACTTCTTTAAAACATTGGTTTGTTCAGTCAGAATAAACAATATTGTTATCGTAGGCTGGTGTAAACCTATTCCCATAGAATGCAGAGCATCTGAAAGGACTTTCAGAAAAATATTTGAAAAAAGAGACAATAGGATTGAATGTAGAAAACATTTAGTGTTTAAAGACTGTTAACATTCTTAACTCAAACATATCTCATGTTCCCTTTGTTTTCACTTATAAATAGTGGGTGGATCAGTCAGCTAGGCACTCCCACATCTTACACAAACAACTTCAGTTAGTTTCATTTTCAGTCCAATTATAATCCAAAGAGTGCAAAAAGATTTAAACAAAATGAATGAGAAAAACGTGTTAAAGTCATGAGAGATATTTCCACAGTTTATCTTTAAAGGTCTGTTCTTTTTCATACAGAGTTTATATTTCTCCAGTTAGCTTCAGGATCCCATTTTGTGACCAGGGAAATAAGGAGCAGTTCTGATTAAAATTATGCCGATTAAAAATAGCAGTAGATACAACTGAAATCTACATTTTTTTTTCCAATCATGAAACAACTGACCTTTTAATAACTGCTAACTGTTTCAGCTGGCAAGTTTAGGAGTGCTATGTACCGTTCTAACTAAGCAATAATGTAATGAACGCCTTATATAGCCCTCCCAGAGATCATTTCACTTAACAAAAACTTTTATAACCATACTTCATAAAAATACATCATTTTTTTTTAATAATTATTGATCTCCTGTACTTAACGTCCTCGGGAACTCCAGCTATTGCGCTACACTGAAGTGGCTTTCTCATGTCACCCAAGAATGGATCTCAGCCCCAACCATTCACCACATTTTCCCTTTTATCCTTTTATCTTTTTTCCTTTTCAATTCAGAGGTCAATTATCAGCACTTTTAAAAAACAATCAATAAAAAACATGGTGACAGGTACAATTTCAGACTTCACAGACCACGCTCAGAAACTCATTGCTGAAAATGTTCTATATGCTTCAACTCACACTTCAAACAGAATTGTCAAATATTTTATAGATTAATATGATTTAGAAAGTGACTGGAGATATTTAGATCAGGTGAAAACAAAGAGATGTTTGAAATGTTTTCTGACAGCTCTGTGATCAGCATCCCTTTAACTCACTTTGGTAGTTATTAACTGCTTGAATGTACTTGAGTTTCATCCTGTTTTTTCTAGTTGGATTTGTGGAATCACAGAATCCCTAAGCTTGGAAAAAAAACACTATGATCACTAGTCCAACCACCAACCCAACCCCACCATCCCCACTGACCGTGTCACTCGGTGCCACATCTCCATGTTTCTTGAATGCCTCCAGGGATGGTGACTCCACCACCTCCCTGGGCAGCCTGTGCCAATGCCTCACCAAGGTTCTCTCACCAGGATTACTGAGTTCCCTCTCAACCCTACTTAGAGAGCTCAAGTCATGATGTTTGTTTGTGGACTTCAATCTCTAGGATTCAGGTTTTCAGAGACTCTCCATGGCACTGCACAGCCTTTCTTGGAGGAAAGTTAGGACGACATTTTAGATTTAGCTCCATTTTTAAACTGCAAAGATACAGAGGACAATTGCTTAGTGGCTTTACATGCAATTAGACAGCTGGTGAAAATTACCTTCCCATGGGAGTGTGTGGCAAGCTGTGCTTCCTGATGTACATATACAAGTTAAGGTTTCACTGTAAGTAAACATTTCCTCTATTAATTAACATCAGCATCGCTGAGGAGTAGATTTGGCCCATGTCCAGAACAATTTCATAATAATATAAAAAAGCAAAATAATATTTTTCTCATGCTCAGATTATTTTCTCACTTCCTGAATTTTATGTTATCTGTGGATTTGAGCATAATTAGGGTTCCCATCACTTTATCCACTGCCAGTAGAAACAGAAGGGCTTTTATTCCGTAATGGCTTGTTTTTCATGTCCATGAAAATGATTGTTTG
The DNA here is from genome assembly GCA_016647715.1 of Pavo muticus. Lineage (NCBI taxonomy): Eukaryota > Metazoa > Chordata > Aves > Galliformes > Phasianidae > Pavo > Pavo muticus. The sequence goes on from JACDJE010000175.1 coordinate 1,932,485, forward strand.
CATTCCTTTTACAGGCACTCACAGAGGGGGAGAAAAGAGTGAAAGAGGAAGAATTCCTGTCTATAGATTTGCAAGCACCAGAAATGTCAGAAATACTGTGACCTGTGGTTTAATGTATTCTAGCGTTTAAAAAACACAAGTGAAGATCTCTTTACCTTATGGTGTTTCCTGCTCAGCTGCATTATTCCCAATTATTTCTATAGGTATGGGGATAGCTCTCTGAGCAGCTGTTTCCACAGCTGCAACAGCTGCTAATGCACAAAACCCAAAGAGCTTTTGAATCCAGTGTGCAATGGGACAGAGCTCATCTTCCATAAATTTCTGTCTTTTCAAAACTGCACCTAAATTGCTTTTGGAGTGGACTTCTGTTGATTCCTGCTAGCCCAGACTTTGCTTGGCAGATTGCACTGAGACACTCTCTGAGCAGTTTATAAAATTGGCATCATGACAAGGCGCAGACCTTCATGAGTATTTACTATCTATCTCTCCCATTTAGGTTGATGGGAGATGGATTCTGGCCTTACTGGCAGTTTAGGACATTGGCAAGGCTGGTTCAGCAGAGAGCAAGAGCATTCCACGGGTTTTAAATCACTTCTAAATGCACTGACCAAGCAAGCATCTGAAAGGACCTCGCGGGTTAATGACTGCGTTATTAATTCATGTGCCAAAACATGACACCTAAAAGCAATTTCTGGACAGCTCTGCCCAATTAGAAGAACAACAGCAAAAAGTTTTTCTAAGTGAAGGGAAAGCTACAAATTTTCATTTAGGGTCAAACAACACAAAATGATTCCTACAATGACGCTATACTTTACCTTGAGGATTATGTAGTATTCCAGCCATTTATATTCATAGATAGGCAAACAGCAGTTGAGATGAGATGATGGAGCTGAGTGAGCTTTGTTACAGATTAACAGATTAATTAAACAGATTGTTTAGCCTCACCTTCCACCAAAAGGGAAAAAAAGATCCCAGATCTGAGCAACTTGGTGGAGCTCTAGGTGTCCCTGTTTGTTGCAAGGGAGTTGCACTAGATGGCCTTTAAGGGTCCCTTCCAACTCAAACCACTCTGTGATTCTATGACCTGGCACATTTTGGGTGGCTGTAGTCATTCTGGTGACTGCAGGGTAAGTGTCAGAAGCGTTGAGGCTCTAGTACTGAGAATCTAATTGCTAAAAGTGTTTTTCCAACAAAAGCAATTGACTAGATTCATGAATAGCCCTGGAATGAGCAAATCACTATTTCTTCATATCAAATAAAAAGTTTGATGAAGAAAACACAAAGATTTTAGAATGCACCACTTAGAATCTGCATCCGATGCTTTTCTGCTACCATGGGTAAAATTCCAGCAAAGACTGAATCTGAGCTGATGCCAGAGAGGAAATGAGAGACATTAGAGGCTGAGTGCCTTATTCCTGCATCCTGGCACGCTGTCTTGCTGTGATTTTAAAAGGTGGGGATTGGCAAATCATTCACAATTGTGTTGTTAAAATAAAAGCTCATCCAATTCTAGCAACGGCAACCCAAGTAATATCAATATCTCAGATTAGAGGTAGCAACAATTTGCCTTCTGTATTTAGCACTGAGAGTCTTACATTAACTGTTTGGTAATAAAAGCATCCTGGGTGAGACTCGAGCTGTGTTCTCTCTCCTCGCTTGGGAAATGGCTGAGAGTGTTGATCCCTGCCCTGACCACTCAGTGAGCTGCTGTGGAAACATTCAGGCAGACGTAATGCCCGGACTGAGCTGTGTTGTGATTTCTGTCAGAGATAATATTTTCTATCATCTGCATTTACCATCAATGGTATATACAGTTCATTGGGAAATCCACTGAAAGCTTCAAAATCCCAGAGCTATCATAGAGACCATCCATGCAAGAAGCAGCATTTCCAGCCCTTGGTAAGGAGTCAGAGACCAAAACACCCACAGAAAGAAGTGAAGGACAATTCCTCTCTAAACCCTCCCACTCTGAGCTCAGCAGAGGTGCCTGATGCCAGCCAAGGAGCAGTGGGGCCTCAGCCCTCCCAAGGGTCTCCACCCATGGTCCCACAGCACTGCCTCCCCAGCACAGCCTGTCTGAGACAAAGCCTGGAGTTCTATGTGCTCAGATAACATCAACTTCTGCATCAGCACCTAAATTAAATGAGAAAAAGTTACCTGCAGGAGTAAACCTACCTAGGATTAAAGGGCTTAACTGAAGAGAAATCGTGTTCTTCTATCTATGACTGTGAAGTTGAATTTTTCTTTTTCAGATACTCTTCTGTTTAATCTCCTCTAGACATGTTAAGATAAATAAAAATAAAAAGAAAGAAAAAAATGGAAAAAAATCTAGAGCTGAACTTCAGAGAGTGTTTCATCACAAAGTCTCAGGGAAAATAAAAAGCGCTCTTTGTAGGTGGCAGGTATCTCACCTGAACCAGCTACGGATCAGCGGGAGGTTGGTTCTGTTTATTTGTTTTTTACTTAAACAGCCTCTATTTGTTTCTGACTGTCAAAAGGCAATCAATTAGAAACAAAAACAAAGGTAGAAGAGAGTGCTGGGAAGTGGAAAGTACTTCAGCATGGAAGAGCATGGCTGTGTGGGTAAGGACTATATTCTGCTGCAGTGCAAAAATATCAGAGCAAGGAGGTGAGTTTGTGAATCATAATGTAGTTGTGGTTCTAGGATTTATTTTCACAGATGCACTGCCATAAAGGAGTGTCTGAAAAGGTAAAACAGCACATTTTAGAGTCTCTTTTTCCCAGCAGATTCACAGGAGCATAACCTTAAAAATCATTCTCAGCAGCAGATTTGCCTCAGACCTGGTCAGGCTACAGGAGCGGTAGTGCTCAGGGTAGGGATTTCTGCTCCCACAGCCCATACAAAAGGACTGGAACACACTGTCCTCTGCAAAACATGGTGTGCAGGGTCTGTTGAGGAGTGCTGGCCCTCCCCACACTGAGAGGAATTGAGAAATCTGTCAGCTTACACAAATCAACCTTACTGGCCAAAGCCCAGAGCCAAGACACCCCGCCTGGCTGGCCTGAAACTAACCTGGGGCAGTCAGCAAGACAAGCACATACAATCACAGAATCATAGAGTGGCTTGGGTTGGAAGGGAGCCTGAGAATCATCAAGTTCCAACCCCCAAACATCCTCCACTGCAGCAGGCACAAGCGTGTTCTTCCAATGTGTGAAACATTAAGAGACACCCACAGCGATAAGAATCCTTAAACATGGGGTCCTATAAGCCAGTGGACGGGGCAGAGCAGGGTTGTATACCTGGCGATGATACAGAAGACATCTAATTGCCAAACAAGGACGCTGATTCTCAAGGTAGAAGAACAGAAGAAGTGGACACCTTGTTTCTGGACACCCTTCTTATGGACTATCAGTTGCTGTAGGTACATCTCCATAGCCCTTTTCACAAAGAGATCTTCATGTCAGCAGCTACAGCTCCACACTTATGCAACAACAAATGGTAATTAATAACTGTATCAGTTTTGCAACTCACTCTGTAAAATAGGTTGCACCTTCTCCCACCCCCAAGCCCAATCAATCAAAAGCCATTAAAATAGATCTTCTCATTCATGCTTATAATCAAACCTCACAGAGAAAATCACAGTAGATATTCACTATCACACAAAATGCAGTTATTATCCCCAATTTCTGCCTAGCAGAGCACAAAAGATGCTTTCGTTTCTGTCTATACCCTTCTCAGTACTGGTGCTATTTTTTTCCCTGACCTTGCTTTATTAACCCCCCATCGATGACTGTCATTTTGAGTTTAATACCCAATTTTTTTGTTACCTATATTACAGGAGTTCCTCTTCTATCACTGTAATGGATTATTCTCATGGCTATTCAAGACAGTGCATGAGAACAAGGGAGACAATCTGCCCTGAACCCATTCTGCAAAATCAAAATTGTCTGTAGGCTGTGGGTAACACTTTGCTGAACCTCTACTATAGTTTTCATAACAGATTTGTATTGTTTTATAATTTAAAAGCACCATATATAATTTCATTTTCTTCCAGGGAACATGAAAGTCTCTCAGATAAAGAGAATAAACTTTAGTAACTGATCAAATCATTATTTAGTATATCCAATCCTTATTTAGTATATCAGAGCACACCAATGTGCTCTGAGTCATTGCTTAATTCCAAGCACAGCTTTGAATGCATTACTGCCAATGATGGCACAGATGTGATAGCAGATTTTAATGCATGCATTCAAAAAATGACACAGTGTCAGTTTAGGAGTGGTTGCATCACGGGAAAAGAATATTGCAATTGAAAAATTAGAGACAGTGTACTGAAACTGAAGGTAGACTTCTACATGTGCTTACTGCTCAGCAGATGTAATCCAAAATCTATAGGTGTGACACAACTAATTTAAGCATTTTGGAGACTTGTAAATACGAGACAGAAGTATGCACACTGTAATTGGAAGTGAGATTCTGTTAAGAGTTCCCGCATATATCACTACAGCGCTATCAGCGGTAACACACCACAAATTTGAATTTAGGCTTCGTAATTTTCTGCAGTTTTCCTGGGGATTCACCTGGGACATAGCCAGGGCTGGGATAAGGTCACACAGTTCTGCTCATAAAAGATCATACATATTCCAATAGGACGAATGAAGAGACCCAAATTTCCTCTGCAGAAGACTTCAGACATTCTGTATGACCCAAAGGGCTATGGCCTGACTAGCTGGAGGCCTTCCTAGGCAACCAGTGAGGCCCACACAGAAGAGGCAGAGGGTAAGAAAAAAGGAAAACTGAAAAATGTTTTGCACCTAACCATTCACTGGAGTACTTCAAGGTCCCTCACTGGCTGACTGGTTGAAATGAGCACCATTCAGAGACAAAGTAAAGTCACATATTTTGAGTTTGTAATACATTCCATAATAGTCACTCCATCCAATCCCAAAAGGAAATTTACCTAAATGAAAACAACAGGATTCTTGTAGTCGTGTGTCAGAGACAAATGTAGGTATGTGTATACATTTACATATATTCCTCTAACAAATCTTCTTCTGTGTTCTTTGCCTTAACAAATGTCCCATTTTTGATCTTATAGACACAGAAGTTGTCAGTAATTACAATTCTCCTTGTGTTGCCTGAAAGGAGTGAGATAAAGGGCAGGTATTAAAACTCGCTAGGCTTAATTAAAATGTTTCCAGAATCATGCACAGAGAGATGACTTTCTCTTTAAAGAAAAATAAGCATTCATTTTTAATGTTATGACACTTCCATCTTTCTTTTTGATTATACAGTTCAATCCATTAATATTTCCACTGAAACCTTTCCACGAAGTAACCACAGTCCACTGAAATTACACCTGCATTTTCTGTGCATATAATACCAGATAACAAGGATCATATAGTTTTATCTGTGTGGTTCCATTAAAGACGATAATGGTGTTTAAAAGTTTTAGCACCTCTTCACCAATGAATCATTCCATTTGTACAATTGTAGACCACAAAAGGGAAACTGTGCTCACCCACAAAGGAAATGGAAATGGAAATGCAGACAGAAAGGAGTAGAAAGGAAAAAGAGAATGTAGAAGTCCTGTGTAACACTGAGAGTTGTATTCCCTGTATAGCAGCAGTGTAAATCTACTCAGTTCACAAGCTCTTCAGAAAGGTGGAATGTGGTGTCGGATAAGGCATAGCTCAAGTTTGTTGCCCCACTAGAGACATAAAATTAAAGTAGATGTGATTTGGAATGTAGAGAAGGTGGAGTTGAGGTCCATGGAACTTCTAGGTATCACAAAGAGACTAGAAATAAATTGTTGTACTAGGAGAAATCTTACTCAGGAGATGCAGCAAGAAGTGCCAATGTTTTCAGTTCATAGAACCACAGAACTACAGAATATTTCTGAGTTGGAAGGGGCCCACAGGATCATTGAGTCCAAGCCCCGGCTCTACACAGGACCACCCAAAATCAAACCCTGCGTCTGAGAGCAGTGCCCAAACACTTATTGAACTCCAGCACTCAGGGCCGTGCCCACTGCCCTGGGCAGCCTGTTCCATGCCCTCTGGTGGAGAGCCTTTCCCTAACCCCCCACCTGCCCCTCCCAGACACAACTCCATGCCGTTCCCTTGGGTCCTGCTGCTGGTCACTATGGAGAAGAGATTGGTCAACCTCTCTGAAAGCTTTCACTAGCCCAGAGCCATTGCTTGCACACCAGATGCTTAGCCAAGATTTCAGCCACCTTCTCAGGAGGAGTTAGACAAGAGCATCCATCTTCTTTGGTGCCCTGGCTATTTGCAGGAACAACAGTGGCTCAGCCTCCATTACTGTACTGGCACATGCTGTCCTAGAATGCCTGCAGGTGCTCCACAACTCACATGCTGGGCTGGTGGTGCAAGAAACCCATCAGCTACTTATCAGTGCCTGAGTTTCCATGTTAGTAAATGTTGAAGGAGTGTTTATACAACACCGATCTGATGATCTCTCTTCTCAGTTAAATCAAGGAGGATATCTTAAACAGATGAGAAAGGAAGAGAAAAATATCAAGGATCGTCTGAAGGGCCTTCTTGGCTGCAAGGACACGCTGCTGGCTCATGGTCAACCTGTTGTCTACCAGGATACCCGGGTTCTTCTCCGCAGAGCTCCTTTCCAGCAGGTCATCCCCTAACCTGTACTGATGCATGTGGTTATTCCTCCTCAGGTGTAGGACTCTGCACTTGTTCTTGTTAAACTTCATCAGGTTCCTTTTTGCCCAGCAATCCAGTCTGTCTGGGTCTTGTTGAATGGCAGCACAGCCTTTTGGTGTGTCAGTTACTCCTCCCAGCTTTGTATAATCAGCAAATTCTCAGTTGTCCTGAGTATGATGGTGAAAGCAGAAGGACCAAGGGAAAAGCTGTGGTCTCTTCCCCCAGGCTCTCACAGCCCAGCCTAGTGCTTTGTGCCTGCCAGCCACACCGCAATCCTGAGGCAGAGCAACTGCATCTCTCCTACAGTTTTAGTTTGAAGTGCCTTCAGTAATAGTCGGTTTTCATCCATGCCCTTGACAGTACATCTTCTGAAAGCAAGAATTCAGGGGGTTGGATAAACTAGCAGTTGATAAAGGTGAAATTTCTATTTCCTCTACATTAGCATACTGTTGTTAACAGCAAGCACAGAAGAAAGTCTTTGAGTCCCTCCCCACAAGGAGAAACACAAGGAAGATGACTTTAGGAGGAAGCTAGTTGGGCAGCTTGAAAGAGGGACTGCTTTCCCCTCCTTTTTTCCTCTTCTTGCTAAAGGCTGCCAGGAGTTGCTTTCACCACATGAAACTCCCACATATGGCACACATCCACTCAGGAGGAGACTATTTATCCTCTGAAGCAATGATAGGCTGGGAGGAAACAGCACTTCAGGAGAATTTTAAGCAGCTGAGCTTTGTTGCTTTTGGTTTCAGTCTAAATAAACATCAAATGGAAAAAAATCTCACATTTTCAGCTCATGTAGTTGATTTCTTTGCTATTGATGAAGTTCTGAGGGATATATGCACTCCTTAAATAGTGAGTTAAAGCTGCCTAGAGAATACATAGATAGGATACAGGATTATTGTAATTAGGAGACACCTGGATGCTCAGTCTGAAAGGAGAGCTCTGTCTAAAATAATGGTTTAGAAAGTGCACATAAGAGCTTTAGTTCTGAACTTCAGAAGTGTTATCTTCTGCATTTTGCTAAACTTATTTGCAGTTGCTACAAGATGCTGTTTCTTTCAGGTAATGCTGTTTCTTTCAGATAAGAACAATAGAGTAAATGTCAAGATCAGCAATGATGGGCTGATCTGGGGAGATGCTGTACTGCAATCCATAAAGCTCCACATTTTCCCTCCATCTGGATTTCCAAACCTGTCATACTTCAGACAATGTCTATATATTTCAGAGTCAGAGTCCCAGAGGGCACCATTCATTCAATATGAAATGCTATCAAATCATTTGGGGTAAAACCTTTTGTTGACTTTCTTGACATCTAACTTTATTTAGTAATTTATTCTTTGGATACATACAGATGAGGCAAGTTTTGCTTAAATGTATTTTCCGGAAGGGCTGTTTTTCCCCAAGAGGATGCATCTCATTTTTTAAAGATCAGTCTTTGTACTGTGAGGTTTGTTTATAGCTGCAGAGAGCCTGTGAGCAGGATATAAACCAGGTCACCATACCCTATGGCTCCAGTGAATGAAGGGAGAAGCAATATTGCTCACCAACGAAAAATCTGGCCAGTAAACTGAAACTGTGTGTATTTTACACAACTGAAATGTGTATTTGGAATTGTGTGACAGAAGCAATAATGAGCTGTATGAATGTGGGAGGATATTATCATCATAGAATCATCAAATCATTGAAGTTGGAAAGACCAGCAAGTTCATTTAGTCCAACCACCAACCCATCACCACCATGCCCACTAAACCATGTCCTTAAGTACCACATCTCCATGTTTCTTAAACATCTCCAGGGACAGTGACTCCAGCACCTCCCTGAGCCCATTCCAATCATCTGCCTCTCACATGGCCTAGACCTGAGACATAGCAGCTGAGTTTACCACACATTTTGGCAGCAGTGAGATAGGGCATCCTCAGCCATTTCTGCTGGCTGTTGGCCAAGCCTTGGCCCCAAAAGAGTCATCATGATTTGGTCTTTACTAGGAACCAATCCCACCGGACTTGCTGGGTGCTTGCTGGCACTCATCTGCTCACCTCACATGGGGGTCACAGTTGTGCAGCCACTGGCCAATGGCCTAGACTTGCCCTGGGCTCACAGCTCCCCTTCCCTGAAGAGCAGCTGCTCCCTGATAGCCAGAAACTGCAAAGAGAAAAGTTTAAACTCCAGAAGTCAGTTCAATATGACTATTCGCTGGGTGCTGGTCCTCTTTTTCTCCCATTCCCCCTAAATGTGCATTTGGAATTCATCAGTCCATGGCCTCAAAGAGTTAGCTCCTTCTACTCTTTTTCTGTTAAAATTGGAGAGATTTTCCTTCAAGCATAGCTGAGGTGAGTACAAGTGGCCCTATTGCTGGCCTTTGCAAGCCCAGACATAGGGCTGAGCCAATTAAAATGGAAATTTGCAAAGAAAGAAAATGTGTCAGATTATCCCAAAGCGATGGTCTGCCAGGCTGAGAACAAGAATGAAGCTTCATCTCAGGTCCAGCCACAGGTCAGCAGAGAACACCATGTGTCTTATAAACTAGATTTTTGCAATGCAGAACAGTGTCTGCTTGTTATTGCTCAGGAGTCATCTGGGGATGTCAAAAGAGTTTTAAACCATTAACTAAGGAAGTGATGATAAGCAGTAATAAACCACTTGTGATGTACTATCTGATTTGAACAGCCAGGATCAATTTAACTGTTTTAAAACAGAAATAAACATGCTTTCACTTACAGTATTTGTCTTCAAAGAGCACACAAACTATTAAGACCTCTCCTTATCCAAATGTATTGCAGAGAGCTCTGGCTTTTTTCCTTTTCCCATGCATGTGTCCCTCTGCATCCCATCATGCCACAGCAGCACAGGCAGCTGCAGGCTGGGGCAGGTTGTTCTACAGAGATGCACGAGAGATGTGATGGATCAGTAATGCGTAAATGCACAATGAGGAGACAGGCTCTCCTTTTTTATTTTAGCAAATTTTGAGCTCTTCAGTGCATCAACCAATTTGTCATTCTTTGCATGCACTTACGACAATTAGCATCGCAGGAGCCTGAAGCACCAGAAAGGATCCCTGAGCCACACTGCAAATACTAAATGACAATAAACAGCTCCCCAGCTGCTTATATTTGATTTCTCTGCATCATATGAAAAAATATCTTAAAGTAAGTGAAATAATGGGATAAACAGACCACAGCATTGCAGTGATTGTATATTAAGTTTTGACATTACAGATCCAAAAAATGTTTAGTCCTTGCCTTTTTTCACTTATAGTAGACAAAAGTGTTACTGATAGCATGTGAGACTAACATATTTTACACAGGATTAATCACTTTGCAGGGTTCATGGGTGATTATCTTTAGGTGCTCTCCAGCCTCTCTCCCTGTCTCCTTGCAGAACTATTGTTCCTCCAGCCCCACAAAGGGCTGGGATGGGCCAGTGCAAGTTTTTACTCTCTTGTTTACTAATGATAGACAAAAAATGAGAAATTTTAGACATCTGGCTTCCCAGAGGATAAGCTAGCACAGGAAGGGAACTGAAGGACTTCTGATGCATGTAATTGCTTTCTGGATTATATTAGACACTGGCACCATACGGGGGACATCAGGAAACAATTAACTTCAGCCAAAGAGGCAAGTGAATTAGAACAAACAGCAGTGTTTCAAACAGTAGTCTGAACAGTCTCTAGGTACTCTGAACTCACCTCAATAAGGAAAAGCCATCATATCCATCCAATTTCTCTGTAAAGCCCAGAGGCCAGCCAGCCCATCCTCAGGAATGGGTTGCAGCCCTGGGATGACAGCTGGCCCCAGCAAGCTACAACCTATGCAGCTCTCTGTTCCCCCCAGAGCCAAGGCTGCACCCACAGCCTGCCCCATCTGCTTCAATCACATATCAGCTCTATGGAGCATGCTCACCCTCCACCTGCAGCCTACATCGCTCAGAGAAGGGGCATGGGGATGCAGGCTTTCCCTGAGCAGCCAAACCATCAGCTCATAAAATACCCCTCAACTTGTCCCACAGAGAACAACTTTTTGGAAAGAAAGTGACAATCATATGTGACAGATCTGCCAACCCCAGATAGCTCCTGGGCCACTTGGAGTCTCTTATTTCCGCAGGCAAAGCTTAAACTGCCGTGACTGAGTTGTTATAAGGCTTTCTGCAGTCCCTACTCAGCCTCACAAAGCCATTTTAAGCCACAGCCCTGGTTTCAGACACTTCTCAGGGCGGACCTGTCTGGCTCTGGATGCTCAGCACAGAAATGAGAAGGATTCAGTGGCATTTCCAAATTGAGATGAGTTCAGAGTATCTGGAGGCTGCTCAGTCCCACAGGCTGAATTTGTGATCACTTCTCCTTTTGCCTGCTCCTTTCCTTCCTTGCTGTCCTTTCTGCCTGCTCCAGACACCTCCCCTTTTGCTAAGAAGCACAAAGCTCATGCTTTTATCCTGCCACCCTCCGCAGCAGCTGCTGCCTGCCCCTTCCTCTTCTCCTGAGAGAAAGTTCAACACCTTGTCCATGCCAGGAGTTTAATCTTGCATCCAGAAGTTGGGGAATTGCCCAGAAGAGGAGAAACGCCAGTACAAAGCACTAGAGGGTGACCCACCATCTCCCATTAGAGAGACTCATTCATCTACAGCTCCTCAAAGATCACCCTACCAGGTCCCCAGCATCACCTCTCCTCAGTCCCCAGTTCCCTGTGCATACTTCCTAGCAGTCTTCTGCCTTTGGTCTTCAGTTGCCAAGCTAGCTACCAGCAAGGTCTGGTCAGATAGTGACAACAGCCCCCAAATGCTATTGGGAACAAGCCATTAGTGATGTAGGTGGTGGAGCTTTGCTTTCCCAGTCTTGAGAATTGATAGATTGACATTTTTCCCCCAAATTAAACTCCTGCTTTGACACCTGATGCAATTGAAAACAGCAAGCTGTTCAAGTGTTCTGAAGAAGCCAGATGCTTCCCACACTGAGTGCTGCTACCTAGGGTTTTGGCTATGCCATGCTACCAATAAACAGTGACAGAAATGTGGTTTGTTACATCCAGCCTTTCTTAAAGAAGCTTGGATAAAGAGCACTGTTAATGATTCACATCAGCGTGCATATAAATGACTAACAAGAGATGAATGCATGCTATAAAAATCTCCTCTGTAAATGATCTTGGCCCAGCATGACCTGGTGTTGAGCTGACGTTTTGACTACTGGTACCTATTGATGGGTCTGGCTTAGAGCCCACAAACAAGCCTGGTGCAGAGAGAGCAGTCGGACATAGCTTCCCCCTGCTGCTGGAGTGGAGGTGACATCTGCAAGCCTGTGGTGCCCACAGCTGTCATCACCCGGTCACTCACTGTCACCTTTTAGAGGCTGCAGCACTGTGCTCATGGTCATGCGGGCCACAGCAGGACAACACAACCCACGGTCCCTGAGGATGGACGCTTGGGACCATGCAGGCTTCAAAGAGACAGAATGTCTCCTTTTTGGACCTCATTCCCTTCTGCTGCTCACTAAAGCTAAGACCTACTCTAGCATCTGATGCAGGGCACTTCCATAACTGGTTGGATGTCTTCAGTTGGTCAATACTGATTTCATATTAATTCCACTATTATTTGATATTATTTAATTTTTCTTTATGCTTGGCTATGCAAGAGTGTAACTATGCATATAACCCTGCCCACAGCAAGAGAGTGGGAACTAGGTGGTTTTTAAGGTCCCTTCCATCCCAAGCCATTTTATGATTCTATGATTATGCGTTATATAAGACATCAATATGATAGTTCTGTAATAATCTAATTATGTATTATTTATAGATATGAATCTAGGAAAGATCTTAATCATACCTGCCTGGTTATAGTGTATCATCTAAGTTTATTTTTTCTTATCACATAAGTGCTTTTCTTATCTACAACTTTTCATCCATATGCTTCACTTTAACTCACTGACTGCCATGAAAGAAATTGATCTACCATGCAGAATTCTCTTTGATCTTCATACAGCTTTGTGCATGAATGTTTACTGATCATGTCATCTCCAAACCTAACACAGTTTGGGTGAAAGAAGCTTTGTATTAGTTCATTGTTCTTAGCAATGCAGATTTTGGATGTTGAATGATGCAGCAACATCTGCTTCAGATGACGCAGCAGATGTGGAGGGATGTATTGCTGCTGTATCGCCATTTGGTTACGTTGGGATGTCCTCACCACAGACAGATGCTCTTGGTTGTGTAATAGTGGAAGCATGCTGGTTGAGACAGGTTGATTTGTGAGTAGGCACGCCTATCTGAGAAAGCTTGATGCCATTTAAAGAGTTAAAAACATTGGCCACGTAACAAAACATCAGCAAATGCTGTAAGAAACCATTCTTCTGACACTACTGCAACAGTGGCATTAGCAATTATCATAGAATCATTGGACATATCATAGGACATATGGACATTTAACTACATTTAAGAATTGGACTTCAGCTTATGTCTTTCCAATCTTTATACTGGACCACTGCTCTATTCTTTTTGAGACACCTTTTTCCTGTTGTGTGGTGCAGCAGGATGTCAGTGTGATGGTTTCTAAGGTTTTCATTTCCATATGTTTTAAAACTGTTAAGTTAGAATTAACCAGAACTTACTGGAAGTCTCTGATTTCAGAAGTCAGGGACTTTAGGAGAGAATTTGCAAGCCTAGATATGGTGGTTGCTGGTGTAGTTTAAATGTTAATGCAGAAAGTCTAAGAAGAAATATTTTCAACTCTGTGAGAGTGTGCTAATGAGTAAAAATTAATTTATTTATATAGTAAATAGTTTATAGTCTTCGTATGAAATTCCTGTAGTTATGAACTACATAATAAGACATAATTTATAATGGCTCAGGACAACAGACTTAGTATACATTAGTGTGACTTAGTATATACTAGTGTGACTGCAGCTTATTAATACTCCAAGCCTGTTTTGTCTTTGTTGAACTAACTTCAAAGTCTTCCATTGCAGAGACAATACAATGATATCTCCCTGCTCAAGCAGCGCTGCTGAGAGGGAGGAGATCAGTAATGCTTGCCAGGCTTTAGGACTTACTGAGCTTTAAAGAAAGATAATTTTTATCTGCTTGGAGAAAAAACTTCTTTCTGCATTCAGCTGATTAGTGGTTACAAAGTGAAATATATGGATTGTTGCACTTAGAAGCGGGATGGACACTTGTTTTGAAGCTAATCATACACTGATAAATTATAAGCTAATTTGACCCTCAATTTGATTGATTTTCTAAAATTAAAAGCATAGATAATTCAGGAGAAGCTATTTAATGCATTATTTGTTCATTACGCTGAAGCTTCATATGGAATGCCTGTGTATTCAGCAAGTTTAGTCTCCGTAGTTCTTCATCTATGAAGAGAAAATAAGCAAACCACCATGGGAAAGACAAAACACTGAATTAGCAGTTTTGTTCTTCCCTTACATTTTTTATATTAGCCACATTTGAGAGTATAGCAATTATTCAAGACCGCTCCCTTCTGAGACTGAAGTCAAATATACTCACTTTAAATATTTATGCCAGTATTTCCACACACACATATTGGGGAACACACTGAAAACTACACTTGCTTATGATAACAAAAAACATCAGGTCTGTGAAGGTAATATGATTTGCCTCCTGGGCAAAGTGAATGTCGTATTTATAGGTAAACACGAAGAAGCAAGGACATCAAATTCTGCTTCTGAGCTGAGCATAACCACTGAAGAACGAGGCCTTGGGAAACAACAGCTGTTTTCTTAAAACCATCAGCTCTGTGTTTGGTTGGAGTTAAAAAGCAAAGAAAACATAAAGAAAGATTAGGTAAGCAATGGAGTCAAGGAGAGAATAGACAAGTCCACAAAAGAGAGGATGCTTGGAGGTTACTGGATAGGTAAGTCAGGGCAGGAATTGGAAATCTCTCAAGCTGAAATTAGTGGTGATGGGGTAAGGCTGCAGGAGGAAGCATCCCTGTTTTATGTCCTCCATAGGTGTCTGCTCACAGGCAATTTGGGTAGAGGGGGATATTTGTTCTGAACCAGTGTGACCATTTCTGTGGTCCCCAGGAGAGCTGCATTAAATTTCAGCCCATTCACAGAAAACAAGCATGTTCTTTGCCTTATAAGTTAAACTTTGCCAGACACCTGCGTGAATGTAAAACTCGTATCCTTTCACAAGAGCTTACACACCTATGAAAATGATTCCCACTGACTTTCAGTGACCTTTGCAGAAGCAGGAACTTTGTGAGCTTTTTAAACCAGGAGTCTTGGTTCTTTCATTTAGGTTGAGTAGCAGCCAGCACACCTATGGATACTGGAAAACAATTATAATAGTACTTATTTGAGTTTTAGTACTAAAATTATTATCCTTACTGTGCAAACTCAATCTAGTTAAAAACTAGCTTGTGTTTATGAAAAGTCTGAATTGCTCTGTCTTTCTTCGAACCCTACCCAATAAGCAACATGCTTTGTAAAGGTTACTCAGCAGGGCATAGTGCAGTTTTATTCCAAATGCATATAATGAGAGGGTACCAGGGAAATGGTTGAGTCAGACACAGCTTGCCATTTGTCACTGCCTACACAGGATTAAGTGAGTGACCTTATGATAAAAGTGCAATATTAGTGGATTATTTATGAGGGCTCTTTGATATTGGAAGAGCACCCAACAAAAATGAACACTTAGTTTGTGATATAAAATGTCTGACTGAAAAACAGAAATGCATTTGTCTTCTTTTGCTTGACTGAAAAAGATCCTATTGCACTCCCACCTGACTAGCCCCATTCCAGCTGTCAGTCCATGCCTGAGTAATGTAGGTGCACCAGGATGATGGACTTGGAACCACACTGCAGATTCTTCCCTGTCCTTGTCCTTGCCTCCACCTCTGTCCCTTCACTTCACTTCAGACTGGAGCCCTTGGATAGATCTTGGCCCTGGTGCATTGTTTCTATTTTGGGGCCTGTAGGACCCCTTTATCAGACCCAGTAGAACAGTGCCTGTGGGTGAGGGCAGGGTTTGCAGTGGGTTACAGTGGGCTCTCCACTCATCTATCCCCATAGGGCAGCTATCCCCTACTGCCCCCAAAATAAGGTCCATCTGACAGAGCAGTCGGTTGTAGTGGTTGATATCAGCATTCTTAAAACACCAGCCCTGAGGTCTGCCTCAGTGTTTGGCTGGATCTTAAGCCTGATAGGAAAATTAATACCACAGCCCTCTGTCATTATTAGTAGGCTAGAAAGGCCCTAGACTGCAACAGAACTTTGCTTAATAAATCCTCCTCTAATTAAAAATTGTGGCTGGCGTAGAGTGTATGTATAAGAAGGATGTTCTATACTGAGGACAAGAGAGAGGAGAAATTCACTTTCTCTGCTGATAGCTTACAGTGGCTACCTTTAGGGTTAAAAATCAACATAATTTTTAACAGAAGCTAAATAATGTTTTATTACCCTACTTCATAACATCTAAAGGCTACATACTGCTCAGATGATGTATTTATGGCATCTGAGAACTTTTTTAGCATCTTCATGCTTTTAACAT
This sequence comes from Pavo muticus, assembly GCA_016647715.1. Taxonomy (NCBI): domain Eukaryota; kingdom Metazoa; phylum Chordata; class Aves; order Galliformes; family Phasianidae; genus Pavo; species Pavo muticus. The sequence continues at coordinate 1,948,624 of JACDJE010000175.1, forward strand.
AAATGTCATTTTAGGCCAGTATGTTTGTATTGCTTGAGAGGTGTATCTTATGGATTCTTAGAAAGAAAGGACTGATGAGATTTTTGAGTTGTGGCTCGTGGTCTGGTTTTTGTGATTTGGCCCTGTATGAGTGCTTCAGGATTAAGTCTACTGGAGCTTTCCCTAGATAATGGTTATCCTATGCTACTTGTTTTGAGGTTTCTTGGATATAAAGGAGAGAAACAGAGACTCAGCAGTCTAAGTGTCAAATTTACATTTTTACTACATTATATGCCATCTTTATGAAAAGGGTATAATCAGCTAGGTAATATGAGCATGACAAGATAGATGTATAATGAATGTTTCATACAGTGATTCTGTGCAGAGTTCAGATAGTTTGCAAGAAGCCTCACAACCATTTTGGTATCTTTACCTCCAGATAAGACAAGAATACTTTGCGGTGGAAAAGAGCTGTCCCTTCATAAGAATGATTGCTACTGGAGGAGAATCATGAGGAGAGCATGGCAAAGCAGAGCAAACCCAGCAGAACAAGAGCATGAATGTGTAACATTGAAAGCTTACCAGGAGCATCGAGTCTAAGAGTGTGAAGGTTGTTAGCCGTTCCCAATTGTCAGAAACACTCAAAAAGCAAAGCAAAAGCATACTATGCTTTGTTATTTTTCTTCAGAGATTTTGTATAGAGCTGTGTTCATTGGGAATAACTCTTTGCAATAATACAATTAAATTTCTTGGTTCCATTAAAGCCAACTGATCAATATTAGTGCCATTTGATAACCTGAGAAACGACACCAACAGGATGATATGTGTTTGGCAGACAGATTCTTTGTGTATCTATAATCCCCTCTAGAATTCAGAGATTGGAGTGTTATTTTTATCAGTGAACAAGGATTGTCTTACAGGCTAGACTTTCGCTACCAGCACAGAGAGAAGTATGTCTGTGGGTTCATATATCAAAGGCATTAGAGACAATCCACAGGATAGGGTAATCCCATATTGTGGAAACATTAACCTTTCAATTCAGAAGAAAGCAGGACTATCTTCCCTCTAGAAAACTGAAAAAGATCATATAGACTGCAGAAAGTTGTTGCAACAGCCTTGGGAATTGAATGCTATCCCTTGAAAAAAGGTCTAAGATCTCAGTTTACAAATTTTCATCCAATCACATATTTCTTCCTGGGTACGTAGTATTTCCAAGTACTGAGAAAGAGCCACCCTTTATAGGTAAAGCCATTATTAAATCTTCCACAGTAAACAATAAAAAAACCACTACTTTTTATTTTACCGTACAGAAAAATCCCCAAACATTCCAACAGATGCATGTTCATGTGTTTAACTATCATACATTTTTTATTAGATGAATATTCATAACTTTCCAGGAGAATAATATATGTTGAAGGCCTGTTAAAAGTTTGTTAAGTCACCCTGTAGCATATTAGAGCAATGAGGCACAAACTATCACCAAAATCTTATATCTTATTTCAGAGCATTGAGTGTACATGTTAATACAAACGGGAACCGAGAAGTAAACTACAACACATCACATATTTTCTGCTTCCAGTCCAAGCAGTTTTCAAAGTGATTAAATAAAGTTTTATCAAAATTTCACAGTGATCTTCAGTGATTAAGCTGCAGCTCAAGCACAGCACATGAAAATATCTGGCAATTAATTGCAATACATTTCTGAGAATTACAATTTCTTTTGACAACCTGACAAAAGCAAATGGAAAAAATTCATCAAACAAAGAGCAATACTCATAAATACATGGAAGGGAAGTGAGAGACAGAGAGCAGCAGTATGTGGAGTCTGACAGGCACAGCCTAGAAATTATGCATTGTTCTCCATTCAGTGTTTTTCACCAATGACAGAAGGATACGTATTGGTGAGGACCAGACCAGGAAGGAGTGTTGGTGGGGTTTGTCCACTATCAGTGAGGCACTGATACCCAAACCTCAAGGAAATAAGAACTGAATACTTTCACACCACTACCTTTACCTGAGTTTCAGGTAAGGCACAGCTGATTCAGTCACCATATAATGTCTGTGGCGGAAAGAGAAGTGGCCTGGTAATTCCAAGAGAGCTGATGAGGAGCCCATCACCACACACATCACCACCTCTGCATCTCCCATGTGCCCTGTCTATGCAAATATGCATACTGACATGCAAGTAAAAGGCTCTTCTGGCAGGCTTCCATCAAAAGGAACTGTCCTCCACCCCTCACCCCCTTAACTGAGTAAAATTCCTGCTGACAAAGTTACCCAGTGAATGAAGTCTCCATCTATCATCAAGCTCAGAACAACTGGAAGTGTTTCAAAGTTGCAATGGGGACACTGGAGTATTTTGCATCATCCTGCTGCCTCCTAAAGTAGCATCAAAGAACTGCTGCAAATCCTTGGCTACTCTGTAAGCCAGTCAGAGCCAGAGGCAGAGGTGCTGCGGTGGGTGTACAGCCTGAAAGAGAAGGAAGGATCTGACTCAAACACATACCCAGGTGTTCCCAGCTCAGACAAACCTATTTTGTGCTCAGGTCACTGATGTGTTGCTTTGGGCTCTTGAGTACAAATCTTTTGCTTCTATCCCCCTGTTACTGAAATCTCACCACCCTCCTTGGTTTCTAAGGAAGTCAACAGTGCTGACAATATTATTCACAAAATACTGAAGTCAGGCCACATAACTGAAAAGAAACAAGCAATAGTGACACGGAAACAAGAATTAAAAAAAAAGACTTTATTTCAGATGCAGCAGTCAGGCACTGTCAGTTCTCCCAAAGCTGCTTTCCCTGATCTTCAAATAGGGCTGAAAAAGATTTCTGCAACTATTTACCCTGGTTGTTGTGATATCGTACTGGCCGTGCCAAGTGCTGTCAGCCCACATTTCAGAAACCTGGCAGTAGAAACAGTGACTCACAGATCCTTGTACCTACACTTGTGTTTCAGGAATATGACTGCATGGAGACTCAAGCTGAACTCTGCTTTTATTGAAGCATAAGACTATTTTATGAAATGATATTTTCATCTATTTAATGTGTTTCTCTGGATTTATTTATTTATTTTTTTTCCTGAAACATCTATTAAAAAAAAAAAAAAAAAAAAAAAAAAAAGAAGAAAAAGAAGGAAAGTAAGGATTCATAGTTTGTACATCCCTGACTAGAATGTTGTCTTAAAAAATGTGAAGCAAGTCTATAAGTGCACCTTGCCCTCCAGACTCTTCCCCATCTTTGTAGCCCTTCACCATCTTTGAGCCTGCCTATATCACTCATCCCCTGCCAGGTACATTCATTGTCAGGGCAGAGATCTGCACTCCTAGAGAAAGGTGGAGAGCATGGAGTCCCAGTGTAATAGGTGTGGGTGTCCCATACAGACCTGTATTCATTGAGACTCATGATGACCTGTTACCAGGACTGCATAGCTCCCCTTTACAGAAAAGTAAAATTAAATGAGCTGTCTGAAAGCTTGTGCCTATTTCATGAATGTGGTTATTTTGCAGTGTATATCCTTCAGACTTCTGACACTCAGACAATATATATTGTATCAACTAAAGGTATACCCCAACTGGTGGCAAAACTATACCTCCTTCTGCAGTATATCTAAAAGCTACCAAGTCCAGGACAACCCCACCTAGTTCTGGCCCCCAAATCAGAGCCTTGTGGTCCTCACTCGTTAATGGGATATTAAGCACTGCTGAAGCAGATCTCCCATCCATGACATGGCCCATCCATGACATGGCCTGTTGTATTGGCATCTTTCCTGCTTTGGTGTTACCAAAGAGGCAGATGTCTGACATGAGCTTAATAATGTCCAGAAAAATGATAAACTCTGATCCTTAAGACACTTGCTCTGTTTATCACCATTCCTAAATACATACAAACACAGAAAGCCACAGGACTGACCACAGTAGCTGAAGATGCTTTGTTTGCAACCCCCTATGCAGAATGAAACTTAAAAGGCAGAAAACAACTGGTTAATGTGAGCTCTTGAAAACACTTTTAGAAATACTGAACAAAAAGAGAAAAGTATTCACTAAAAATGCTGGTTCACTCAAAGAATGCACTTTTCTCTGCTTTACTTATTTTTTCACTTAGACTGCTCAGGATGAACTGGAGCTGGCTTTTCTTCAAAAATAATGTTTCTGTAAATCACTGTGGTTCATCCCAGCAAGACACTGCACGTAAGAGAGATTTTTAAATGAACATTTTATAGGTGAACTTCACAATGGTGACATGTCTGTAGGCATTTGCATTGCATGAGTAATAGTGAAAAAAGACCAGCATGTTGTTATAGCAACAGGCATCAAGAGATGACTTCATGAAAGGAATTGAGTGACATCAGAAAACAGCTTTAAACAGATCCTTTTGTTGTGAATAGTGTTCTGCAGGGCAGGCTGACTGTTTTTTTTCCTCCCTTTCCCTCAAAGGATGCCTGACTGCAGGGGTAATGTGAGCTTGCATCCCTCACTCTTTGCAGAGCTGTGGACAAGAGGTGGATGGGTAAGGCATGAGCACTGTGTGTTTGGTGGATGTTCCCTCATTTATCCCAGAACTCACCAAACTCTTTCAAGGAGAAACCTGTTCACTGGAACAGGTTGCCCAGAGAGGTTGTGGGTGCCCCAGACCAGGAGATATTTGAGGCCAGGCTGGATGTGGCTCTGCGCAGCCTGGTCTAGTGGCTGGGGACCCTGCCCATGGCAAGGGGGTTGAAATTAAATGATCATTGTGGTCCTTTTCAACCCACGCCATTCTATCTTTCTATGACAAGGAGAAAGAAATATTCCCAAAGTCTGTTTGCTGTTACTCCTCCAGATTTTGCTCCAGATATAACATCAGCTCCTTGGCTCAAACATCAAGATCCTAAAGCTTCTATGTGGAGGTTTTCTGCCTTCAGACTTTGGTACAGTTTTACACTAAATATTCCAGTCCCTAAGGAAAAAGGTCTGGGAAGGGCAGAAAATATTCAGCATTAACATTATGTAAGGTTACATTAATTATGTAAGGTTGTAGCTGGGATGGCCATGGTTCTGTCAGAAGGAATAATTTCATTCTGAGTGATCACTGACTATTTCCACTTACATAGTGAAAACCACATGCAAGTCCACATACAAGTCAACCCACTTGTGGGTCTCTTCTTTTGTGTCTTTTAGCGGAGAGGCTCAATAGTTATTGGAGTTTTTAGAAATGTATGCACTTTTGTTTTCACCCAAGCTTCAGTGCTTACAGAGGCACAGAGAGATGTCTGCTCCCCCCTGTTACTTCTTGGGAGCAGTGGTCATACTGGATGAAGACTCCTTACCTTACATCTCTTTCTCTGAACAGATGATGGAATAAGCATTGAAGGATGCGGTAGTTGGATACAGAAGATTGTCTCCAATTTTCCTTTTCTCTGGTCTCTTGAGCTCCCTTAGCTAGCCCAGTTTTTTCTCTTCTACACTGTTCCCATTGCTCTGTGGTTTTAGTGCCTCTTTTTGATTAACTGCTTGCTTATAGGCAAAGGGAAAATGAAATAGGACTTGGCACTTCAGATGGTAGGGAAAAATAGATGAAAAGAGTATAGTGGCTAATACTAAATGAAAATGTGCTTTAGATACCTGCACATTACTTATAAATGCCAATAGCAATTTCCTTTTCTAAAGAACCTGATTTGTAGAAATGTTCTTAAAAGTATGAATTTGCTTTTTCGTAACTTCAGGATGCTCTTCCAGTGAGATTCCATCCAGTTTTTCTGCATCACTGTGACTCCAGGCATCCAGGCTTTTCTCCTCTCTAGAAAAAAAGATATTTCAGTCAAGATGATAAACATAAAGAAACTAAACACTTACAACTCATAATATTCAGGGCAGTAAAGAAAATGGCTACAAACTCTCTAGATATCAAAGATACTGCAGGAGTTATTAGATGAATACTGTAGAGGAGTTTTTATCTGTGACAGGATCAGCAAGTTACACCCCTCCACACTGTACTCAGTCTTTTTTAATGACCCAGCCTGCTCTGACTTTGGGAAACATGGTGTTGAATCTCAATTTGTAGCCCAGCAATGGTTAACGAACATCACAGGACACTAATTATTCACACATTTGGAAATCTGAGAAAGAAGAAGAATGGGAACATCTTAAAAAGACAGAATGAGAGAGAAAAAAGACTCAAAAACATGCCAAGACATTTAATTTAATTGCTTGTGTAACAGGGCTCTCTGTAGAGAAAATAAATAAGTAGTCTGGCTTCCCTTCTGCATACATCTTGATCAAACTAGCCTGAGTCCTTGTGCACCTGCACTTGTCCTGCACATACAACATATATGCCAAGAAAAACGTAGATGCCCCAAATAAATGTTGACTTGTAAATAGCTAATATCCCAAGTGCAGTAGTAATCATAAAATCCAAAAGCAATTCAGAAGAAGCTACATCAGACTGCAAGGTTGCCTAAGGAGCTGTCACGGGGTTGTCCGGACCAGTCTATGCCCATGACAGGGACAGTAGACCCAAGGGCCCCCTCCCCGACCCTCCCTCCCCCCGAAAATGGGAAGGGAAAGGGAAAGGAAAATAAACAGCAGTGGCACCGATCTAGGGAGGAAAACTTATTTTACTAACTATTATATAATACATCTAATTGAAATTGAGACTAATAAATCAAATAAAATATGAGAGAGAGAGTTTTCAGAGCAAACCTGGAAGACCCAGACACAACCGCCACGGCTGAAGCAAGAGACCCCCCCGGGGGGGGGGGGAAGATCCAATGACCTCCGTGACGTACAGGGATAGGTAGCTGGAAGTAAAGTATTAATACTTTAGCTCCCAGTGCATTACATGATGTTATGATGTGGAATACCGAAAACCAAAAATCACAAAACCATGACAGGAGCTGAGGATAGAAGACAAAACCATACATTGATTTCAAAGATCAGTTCAAGGTATGCAATCTTGGTAGAACATATCAGCTCAAAAATATATTAGTATATTTCCAATTGCTTTTCATCTTACCACAACAAGAATGAATTTCAGCCTGGTAATATAGTTGCACAGAGAAAGGGAGCAAAATCTGGGAAATGACCAAGAAATTAATAATAAAAAAAATTAGATATGTACATGTATGTACATAAATGTGTGTATGCATAATACATTGTCAGTACAAGGGTGAACTCACAACCAAATTTCTATGATCTAGAAGCACTATATACTAGTAGCACTATATACTATATACTATATACTCCCTGTTTAATCCCTGGAGAGAAACAGTCACTTTTTGGCTGTGATTTATCTCATTCTCAAGTGAAAGTCCAAAACAGAGCAACTGAATAGCATCATACAAGTATTTATTTTTCTCCAGTAACCATTAAGCGAGCCTAGAGGAACTAGTTCATCTCCCTACTGAAATCTTACAAAAGGTGAAGAAAATAGAAGACTGGAATGTCTGCTGAATTAATACTTAGCTGGACGAAGTGGCCTGTGTTTGGTACAGCAGAGAGCAGTACAAAACATTATTTCATATTGACACTACTCCTAATAAGAATAAAGAAATCCAAGATAATATCCAAGTCTGATCTGTAAGTGTAGAAAAATTACTTTCTTTTTTGTGTAGAAAAAATTACTTTCCATTTACAAATAATCTGATATGAGCAATACAAACATGTTGCCCAAAATGTTGTAATCTATTATGTCTTATACCCTCAAGGAGAAAAAAAGCTGTGACAGAGTGTTCAGTCTTCAGCAATGGTACCTCAGAAATACTAAGCAGGTTTTAAACAATTGTACAGATCCAATCTAATCTTCCACAAATTTGAATGTAATACCAATTTTTACTAAACTATTAGACTATCCGTCTATGATGCCACAGTAGGGAACAAAACTATACTTTTTCCTAGTACAGTTGCTACCACATACTAAAGGAAAACACTCTAATTCATTAAATATATATATGTGTGTATGGGCATATTATACACCAAGCTTCATCTCATCAAATTTTAACCATACAGTTAGGCACTTAGGCAGGCAGTCTGAAGTCCGTCTTTCTCACCTCTTTCTGTACAATCTCAGCAGATGTTGATCATCTCCAAAGTCCAACTTTGGGGCACTGCCCTAGTGATACAAAAATGAACCACGGAACCACAGAATCATTTAGGTTAGAAAAGATCCTCAAGATCATTACGTCTAACTGCCAACATGACACTACCAAGTCCACCACTAAATCATAAAATCAGAGAATCACTATGGTTGGAAAAGACCACTAAGGTCATCCTGTCCGACTGTAACCATGTCCCTAAGTGCTATGTCCATACATCTCTTAAATACCTTCAGGGATGAGGTCTTCACCACTTCCAATGCCTAACCATCCTTTCCTTGAAGAAATTCTTCCCAACATCCAATCTAAACATCTCATGATGCAATTTGATGCTGTTACTTCATGTCCTATCACTTGTCACCTGAGAAAAAATGGGACCTCATCACAACATCCATTCATATAGTTGTAGATAGCAATGAGGTCTCCCCTCAGCCTTCTTTTCTCCAAACTAAACAACCCCAGGTCCATCAGTCACTCCTCATCTGTCTTGTTTTCTAGTCCCTGCTGCAGAACAAAGTACTCACAAATCTGCGGGCACCCAAGGTCCTGATCCACCCAACATTCTTGGAAGGACAGGCTGGGCCTGTGCAGAAATCATAGTTCAGGCAGTACACGTTGCTGGGCACCATGGGCGGATGCAGCTGGTATCAGAATTGCCTTTAAATACTCTACAGGCACAGCCAGAGACGATTAGATGCCGCAGCTGGCAGAACTTCAGCTTGGGGAAGAATAACTCACTTGATCGCAGATCTGAGTCACTTTTACCTGCAAATCTGTCTTCAGTGAGTACACATTTCCCTTCATGAATAGGAAATCACATCTGCTTCTAACTGCATTTGCAGGACTTTCTGCTCTTCCCACTGCTTCTTCCTGTTCATACTAAAGATATCTCCTGTTTCCCAGCATCTTCTTCCCTGGTCTTACTCCATGCAGTTTTTCCAAGCTGTTTACTCCACTGTCATCTTCTTGCTCACCCTCTTTTCCTCATCTCACATCTGCCACAGAGCCTTGCCCATGCAAATGTCCATTGATTGGCATGAAAAATGAGCCTGATCACTAGGATAAGGGTGTTCATGATAAATTTGGGGAGATGAGGTGGTGGGAGAGAGGTGGTGATAAATCATGGAAAGGTCATCCCTCTCATCCCTCTGAGTGAAGTCCTGGACTGAAGTCCTGAAAGTTCAAAGCAGCTTAGTGCCACCCAAGGAGAGGGACCAACTCACTTTCCTATCTGTGACATCTCTAGCATGGGTTAGCTGTGCAAAGTAGGAACAGAGAACTATGTGGGACAGCAAAATGAATGGAACTCCTTGCTGAATCAATAATTTAAAAAGGCTTAATACTACTATTTCTCATGGAGTAAATTTCAAATACTGAAGAGCTATTCATAAGGGAAACCGCAACTGCTGTAGTACTTCACAATATTTTAAATACTTCTTTTTTATCAGCACAGAACACCACAAAGATTTCCTCCAGATTAGTTTTCAGTCTAAAATCCTCAAATCTGTGTCCATTAAAGTGATTTCCATATAGCTGTAATCTTGTTATGCTTGCTGAGTAAAATTTAATTTGCACGAACTTCCTTGCCATTGGGTAAGCAGAGTTCACTTATTAAAATATACTTTCAACTTGGGAAAATGTTGTCAGTGATGGGTCTGTGTCTTTGTGCATTGACAAATATAATTCAGAACAGTATCCCTAAAATATTAATTGGATCATGCTGTAAAATAATCCCCCAAACTGATAATTTATATTAAATTTTTGCTTCTCTGTTTTAATCTCATCATGTATAAGCTTCTGGCTCTAATTAAAATCTTCATGTCGTTCACTGCTATGAAGTGATAACAAATTTAAACCACCACACGAGTCTTTTAGAATCATAGAATCATAGAGTTGCTCAGGTTGGAAAAGACCTTAAAGATCATCAAGTCCAACAGCAACCTAACCATACTGCCCTAACTCTAACAACCCTCTGCTAAATCATGTCCCTGAGCATTTTGAAAATGAGGAATTCTGATCCCAAAGATAATTGGGTTTATAGTTCTTAATTGATTATGGGCCTTAACTGATCCTAAAGATCTTTCTGTCACGGCTTTGCCATTATTTGTTTATTTTTGTCCTAACATAAGACATCAAGCTCTGTTTAATCACTTTGGCCAAAAATAATAACAAAATTTTAAGAATAGTTTCCATTGGTTTAAGGGCATTGTCATGCTTGGCCTTTCATATCTAGATGCTTAATTTCTCAGCCTGATTATGAATGCCATGGAAAGCCCGTGGTTTTTTTTTTTTACAGATACGATTCCCACCAGTGCTTGGTTGCACAGATGGACTGCAGTCCTCACAGATACAAGCAAGCAGATAGAAAAAAGAAATGTGTCCCATTAGGGTTTCAAAGGACCCAGACTACATCATCTGACATACAAAGGAGGGCAAAGCACGGTCCTTTCAAGAGCTTTAATGATTGGCAAGATGACAGGATGCAGAGCAGTCTGAATGCTGACTTTGACTAAGAGTGATATATTAATGGAAGCAAAATGGACACTGGCATGTGCCTGAGTAGAGAAAGACAGCACATCCTGTAAAATAATTCTGGTGGAATGAAAGCCAAATATCAAAAACAGGATGCCTAAATTTAAACAGCTACATGTAGCTGTGCTTCTGTTTCTGTTCTCTGCAGTGAATTGGTCCTTGGCATGATGGAGATCTGGTCATGGTTATTCACATGACCAAATACAGAGCCATTTTCCTATACGTAATGATAAAATTTAAGATTTGGGAAAAAAAGGTACTTGATAGTAACAAAGAAATCAGAGCAGAGACAATAACCATATTTTATGTTTCCCACAAGTTAGTACAGTTCGTGCACCTCAATGGGTGGAAGTGGTAATTTAGCAGTTGCCTCCTTACCCTCCCACATCTTTCATTATTTCTTCACAAACAACGGAGAATTTCCATGTACCAATCTAAAAAATCTTTTAAAATACAGTACTATTCATGGCTTTTGTGGCATTTCTATGAAAAACCACTGAGTGCTTACAAGATCTTTGAAATTCTCCTTATTAGTTAGCAAACAGTACTGGAGCAAGACTCTCATACAGGATTATTACCTACACACAGGAAAATTACCTGTTTTTCTTTTATTCCCATTTATTTCATTTCTAAATACCTATTTTTCAAAAGCAGAATTGCTTCTAATGCTCTGTATTGGATCATTTCTCCCATTTTCTTTCTGTGCTTATTATTTAACATGTTCTCATGACGAAAAATGCAGTCCTGACATACTTTAATTTATTTTAAATTTAGATAAATTAATAGTCACAATGACAAAAAATAAAAGTAAAAAAATAAAAAAAAATAGCACAATGACCAGGAAATGCATTAGCACGAAGCACCAAATAAAGAGCTCAATTCTCCAAAATCTTATTCAGTTCAAATATCCCTTTATGCCATTCCTCTTGAGGCAATTGCTGTTAATGAGTGAAAGCAATCACCGGACTCTCTGAGCACAAAGATAAAGGTCTTCTCCCTGCACCACAACACAACTGAGGTCAAAGAAAGGAAATTTTGGAGGCTGGATGGGGGAGCATGCAATGGACTCCAGATTTTCAAGAGTAGTTGGTAGAAGAATGTCAAGAGTGACAACAGTGACAACGGGTCATCTCCACTGGTACAGGGTGTTACCAGTGCAGCATGCAGGCTCTTGTTCATCACTGGCAGAAAAGCATAGATAATGGTGGCAACTATGTTGAATAATAGTGTTTTGTATCTGAGAATGTGCTCTATCAGAAGGTGTTATTGTGCTCTTTGTACTGATTGTAGTTTCCATGGAAATAAATAGAAGGCATTACTTTCAGAGCAACCTACGTATGAAGATTTCGCTTTTCTAATTAAAAAATAAATCAGCCAGCCTTTTGGAACATAACTGTATCATGAACACTGTGACAGTTGGGAACACTGAGCTGCTGGGAAAAATGAAAAATACTTAATTATACTTTCCAGGTCGCAAGGAGTGCTGGTGACTAGTTCTCATTTCTATTAAAAAGTTGAGCTTATGTGGAAAATCACATAAACCTTCAGGGAATGATAAGTGCCCAAAGTAGGACATAATTTGTGTATATAAAATAGTTTTCAAGGAAATATTGTGGGTTGGTTGTTGTTTTTTTTTCTATTTTGTTGGTCTGTTTGTTTCTGAGGGAAGCCATCTCCAACGGATAATGGATATCTCATATGGGGATTTTTTTTAATGACAAGAAATGTAGGGGGAAAAAAAGGCTTTTTAGAGACTCTTTTTGCCAGGGTGAAAGCTATATAAAATGATTGAAAATAAATGTCTCATTTTTACGTAGCAGTTCAACCAGTGTTTTGTAGCATACCTTATCACAGGCAGCAAAGAACCCTTCTGTAAACAGTTACACTTTCTACTGCTCTCCCAGTGTACAGAAATATCAACAAACTTTCTTTCTGCTCAAATATGCTACAAGTGCCCCAGCCCCACCGCTCCATGTCCCACACTGTGCTGTGCTGTGTTGATGGAAGTGCCCACCAACTGCCCCCAAAGCACTGCTTTAAGCACTGGGAGCCGTTCTTTCTATCAACCCCAGCAAAATGCGTGTTATGGACAACATACAAGGAAAATTACTGGGTTTTGCCTACAGAAAGAATGGCAACAGAAGTAAATATTTTCCTGTTATTGTCAAATATTTTCTTTGACATCTTACTGTTCTCCTTTTTCTCCCTAAATGGGGGAAAAAGAAGTGTTAATAAACCTGTTCTTTCTGCTACAACAGCAAGGGAGCGTGGTTCAGTGAGACAGCATGGATGCTTTGCATCTGTTACCATCCTCTCCTTCCAGCACAGCATTTGGGGAGATAACGGTGTGAGAGGAAGAAATACTGCTGGTCATCTGAGAGAGCTGGAGCTAGTCACAATTACAGGTGAAATGAAGCATTTCAGTGTTCTGCCCCTTGGAAAGAGATCTCATTTGGTGCCAGGAGGAGGGCAGTGATGGGGCTGCTTTTAAAGATTCCACATACTTTCTGCATGCAATAAAATCACTGCATTAGTTAGCCATAGAAATGTTATTGAATACATTTAAAAACAAAAGTTTTGCAAAGATACATAATAGGATTAGTAATGCTATATATCTGAATAAATATTAATTTCCTGGGAATTGTTTTTCTTAGAATATAATACATTTTTTTCTTTTTAATGGCCATAAGATCAACTAACCCAGCCTGCATGAATATTATTAGTGTAGCTGAACAAATGTCTGCAAGGCCTAATTTATGTTGCATATTTATTTATTTCCATCTGTGAATCATCTAGCTATATTTTTTGCTGTTTGCACTCAGCAGTTGTTTTAGCAATTTTAAGTTATTATATTTCACCTTGTGGATGAATAAGCAGCAGCTCACAGTAAACACTGGATTGCAAATTCAGTGAGTAGGCACCTAGGTCATCCAGTACTGGTTCTGCTCCTGGACTTGACAACCCAACTTGCAAAAGTTCTTGCTGTGAGCCATAAGGAGCTTATGGCTAAGTGAAAATAATCTCCAAAATACAGGATGAGAGTCAGAGGCACAGCAGGATGAAGGGATTCAGCCACAGAAATGTGGTGAGTTGGTCGCAGATGTAGAGAGGCCAGGTCTCACGTGTGCTACACTCATGGACCATGACATGTTGCCATTTGGGAACTGAAAGCAGTTGGTTGGGGCACATCAAGTTATTTTTTCAGGTATAAAGGCAGAAAAGAAGTCATTTGGAATTAATTCCATAGACAGACATGTAACATACCACAACCTACAGAAATGCCAACATCTCAAGAGGATCTTCTCAGGATTAGCACCTCCACATAATTTCTGTACATGTTTTCAGACATATTTTATCAGTTCCTCTACTTGGTCACTTGTTCCGACTCATCTTGATGTTAAACTACACCTTGGATCATTCTCCTGTGGAAGCATTTCCATTTCCTCTAACAAAAATAGAAGGGGTCTGGGTTTTAAATGCTGCTTCCCAACATCCAGTTTGGTACTGATTTGATGTTCTAGCATGACAGCTGTTCAGATGTCCACTTACACAACATCTTGACTGCAGCAAACTGTGGAGGCTTCCCCTTCTGTTTTCCTCTTGCAGCCTTTTTCTCAGCCAGTCCTTTTCTGTGTCCTTACTCTTTTCAGGGGGCAGGAACCATATGCTGGACAGTTTGTCACTTTCCACTTTCCTCTCTTTGTAATCTCCATTGAGCTTCTTCAAAGCCTAGCAACCATGCCAGACCCCAGAGACAATACGCACGATACTGAGGATTCTCCCTCTAATCACAGCTTCAAAAAATAAGCCTTTTCTAATGCTCTTCTGTACAGTAATGATAAACCCTGTTAAATCCCTTGCCAGACTTACAAACCGACCTGCAATGCCTGTGCTATTTTTCTCTACGCTCTCTCCTGAGCCTTTTCCTTCCCCAGTTGCTATTGTCACAGGTGTGCCTCTGCCTCCTGGCAATGGCTGCATTTGAAGAAGACCTTGTCTCCCATCCCACATTTCTCTCTGCACTGTCATCCAGAGACACAGCTGTCCTGTTCTGCCACAGCTGCTAACTGCATCCAGTAATGATGGGAAGTTCTCTGAGACCTTCTGAAGGGAGGCATAGAATCTCAGAAATCTCAACTTCAAAGCTGCTAGAGCAGGAAGCAGCCACTGGAGCTGGAAGGTCTCCAGGATTTGAGGTCTTCCTGAATATATGGCAGATATAAAGCAATTGCTTCAGGTTTTAACAGGTTGTTTGAAACATAAAATCATATTTCAAGTGCTATGTCTGTTCAGTAAGTTACAATGGACGTTGCAAAGCAAGCCCATTTCCACGGGACTGCAGTGAGATACACCATTGAAGCCCCAACTGACGAGTTAACTAGTCCAACCACAGACTGACTCTCTGCAGTCTGTGTATTATTTGCCTTTTCAGGCTGTCACAAAGACAGTATCATTTGCTTTAAGAGCCCAAGGAGGAATTTAAATATTACCAGCTGCCTGATGTTCAAGCATAAGCTTTTAAAAGATGCTGATGAATAACTCCGTACACATGAATTCTGGTTTAAAAAACAGCCATTCAGCCTCAGAAGCCTCAGTAGAAGAACTGGTGCTCATTATTAAGAAAATTAGATATGAATGTATTCTACAATGTTGCTCATAATTGCACTAGCTGTAGAAGTGACAGGATTCCTGTGAGCCTGTACTGGTGGAGGACTCCACTAATTATCACAGTGGAAAGAAGAATGATTTGCCTTTGCCACAAAAACAAACCTCCGTGCTTGTTAACTCAGCAAAAGGAAAAGTACTGAGAGGTGTTAATTTGCCACGTTGGAATGAATCTGGAATGAATCTGGTCAGAGAGGTGTTTTGATATTTAGGAAAAGAAAGATTAGATTGTTTGTGAGATGAGGTTGGTCTGATGCTGAGGACTTTGATATTAATATGAGTCAGTATAGCACTAAGGAGATGTGTTAGGAACCATACTGAAATGTTTTACAGAATCATTCATTCTTGTTTTTTTTTTTCCTAGTTAAGGGCACATAGAAACTTTTAAAAAGATTTCTACCATATTTTAATATTTCACTTTTAATCTTGTTCTTCTGTGGGTAACAAAACACAGAAAATAATGGAAGCTTGCCTGGAGGTGACTCTGAGTGGCCAAGCCTGTTTCATGGTATTCTTGGCCAGCTGTGTACTGTCTATATCTCAGTTCCCTTTTCTGGGCAATGTAATGGAAGGAGGAAGTGCAAAAACAATGGAAGAAACATTTATATTCAGCCCCATCCTCTGCTCATACTACTAGCTTGATAGTGGCAGTTAAGGGCTTCCATGAGCAAAAAGTTGGAGATATTAAAGGTCTTGTTAGAGACTCAGAGCAAGATCAGAGAGAAAACAAAGGTTGGAGGTGGAGCTGGAAGGACATTCATGGTTCTTCAGGTCAAGCACTGCCCAGAAATGCTGTGCTCACGTGTGGGCGCAGGATGCTCTCCAAAAGCCCAGACTGGGCACAGGCATCCCATACACAAGTAGATGTATAAGCAGAGAGGTTCATCTGCTGGTGCCATAAGAGCCAGACTGCTGCTCTCTGGGAGCAAGCAGGTTGAGCACACCCAAGTAGTATGGTCTACATGTATACCTGGACATGATGTGGTATAGGTAACCAAATCAACGGTCACCTAAAGAATTCATATTAATTTTATCTCTGGTTCATGTCTTAGCTACAAAACAAAAGCGCATGCTGAGACCTTTGGGTTTTCAATCAAGCAAATTTGAATCTGTGTAATCCTCAGCAATTTTGGAGAGATGACTCCCAAAATATAAGCAAGAGAAAATGTGACTCACATAAAATGGAATCCACTCAGGATGGAGTGCGCAGCACTCTGGGGCTGCTTAATAAGGATGCACCAAGCTGAATCCAAATTGAGTTGGTTTGTTAACTTTAACTGCATCTGCATGCCTAATAAAATTTTAGTGCTTCTTTAATTTGGAGAAATACTCTGAGCTCTTCATCTCATTAATTTGCACTTACTTTAAATTGCATGACTTACTTTCCATAACGAAGAGTCTTACAATGTAGAAGTCTGTAAATATTTGAACTCTGAGCATCACATCAAGCCATTGAATTAATAAAAACTGTCTTTAAACCTGATATTTGTATTCTGGGGGAGGAAACTTTCTCATATAGCTGTTCCAGAGTGATGGAATTGGAAGAATTTCAAATATTCCTGCTCTAATGAGGTTGCCCGGATGCTAGAAAAACATCCCAGATTATTGCTGGAAGCCCAGCAGAAGAGATGTGGCCAAATATTCCTTAGAGAGTTTATTACAACTACAATGCAAAAAAGCCACATGTGAAGACGTGCACAGCATTGAGAAAGAAGTTTGGATCATGAAAGTCTTGGCTCCAGAGATGCAGTTCTGCTACTGGAGCAGAACCAGATTAGCTGGGAAAGAGAATCTGAGAGAAATCTCAACACACCTTTGCAAATCAATGGGTTTATTGCATAGGAGACTCAAGGTCAAGACAGAAGGTACCTGCCAGAGCAATACTCCTCCTCAGCAAAGGCAGGCTCTATTCTTGCTGCCTGTAGTAAATATGTCCTGAAATTTGAAGGGTGTAGATAGAAACTCAGGGAATACTGGGGATGTCTGTGTGGCTATGCATCTGCCAGAACAAAAAATCCCCATTCACTTGCTTGATTTTGACCTTGATCCTACAATATGAGTGAAGTTACAGCTTTGTCATGGCACACTGCATCCAACTGAGCCCAGCCCTCACATGAAGTCTGTAGGTGCTCAAGCTTATTGGGCAGTGCTCACGAGAAAGGTCTCCTTCTACTGTTGAGAGGATTCTGCTTTACAGAAAACCCAGTTTGCTGTCTTTGCATGTGTCAGAATGGCATGGGCTCTCAGCCCTTTCTCAGCCACTCACCTGCCCTGCAGGTAACGAAGCATCTCACAGAAATATCTCTGAGCAGTGAAGTACAGCCCAAAGACTTAGAAGTGTATCCAGAGGCTCCCAGCCATTCAGGTCTGTAAAATCAGGCACAAAGCCTTTTCTTCCCTTAATTCTCAGTGTTTCCCAGTTTATTTGACCAAAAAAATGCTCAGGGTAGATGAATCTCCTGCCAAATTTCAGTAATACTCAGAGACAAGGGTTCAGAAGTTAATGTTTGAATTGATGCTGACTTTGTGTCACTTAGCAAAAAACACAGAAAAAGGAGGTAGAAAGAAAAGTATATTTCTACTGTGAAAAATGGGATGCTTATTGCATCTAGGTTTAACCACTTGCAGCAGCAAAGCCTTCAAGTGCAATGTTTCTATTCCGTTAAGGTTTTTGAATCAAGTAGGGGAAGGCACTGGGGAAACCACTGCACTTTGGCTCCTAAAAGTCTATAATTTCATGCTCTCTACACAGCCAGATGATTATTCTTCTGTGCTTCATTTAATTGTGGCCCACCAAAGGCAGCTGAAAGGCTTAGTCAACCCTCAGAGAAAGGCTTTTTAACCTGCCTTAAGCCAAGGACATTGTCCTTCAAAAATCATCTGCAACGGAAGGAGAGAGGAGTTCAAACTCCTTCCCAGAAGAATTATAGGTATGAGCACAGGCAATATTTCTATATCTGTGTGTGTGCATGACCATGCCATGGGCTGTGGGCTCTTTGCATGCTTCTTGCTTCCATGGTGCAGATACTGGATAAAACTCTAAAGGTGAGGGTAACAACAGCTGATATTTGGCAGCCGAAATTCAGCATTCATCTGGTCACGCGTGACAGCAAAGCACTCTTGAGCAGCCCAACCAGAGCCAGATCTTTGGCCTCCTTTCTTACATCTGGCCCCTGCAGGAGGAGCAAGAGGAAGCCTCACTGGGAATGGTACAGGTCACTCTGCTCCTTGGTCAGGTGGAGAATCAGTGCTTCATCTTTCTTTCCACATTAATGGCACTGATGTTTTAAGAACACCCCTATGCCTTCTAGACACATTTGTTTGCTTTCAAAGCCCATCTGTCCTGCTGAATACTGTGGGACAATACGTTTTTAAAGCAACCATTGTGGTGCTTAGTAGGCACATTCTATCAACTCTCAGCAAACTCTAGTCTGAAAATAATAATGATAATAGTGAGAATAATATTACAAAAGGAACACAGCCTTCCTGATGCTAATGCGTAATTCAATGAAATTGGTCTCATAAAGCAAGTGCTAGGATCCTGGAATTGCATTTACCTAGGTCTGATTGGAGGCTCTGCATGCAAAGCTCTTACATGCCATAAGATTTATGCGTAGCACTTAACCTCTCATTTCCATCACACCTATGATGAAGCTTGTACAGAATAACAAGCAAGTCACTTCAAATAGGCAACACAAGTTTGCTGGTGCAGTAGGAATTTAGGCAATACAAAAATGAATGTGAATACATTACTGTTAGAAGAAATATTGCACTTCCTCTTTTTTTTTGCTTTACATTTTGCCTTGCATATGCGCTAAGACCTGCTGTATCTACCTAAGGCCTCTGGATAACATTTTCATCATCATTATTTGTAATGGAGCTGACTGACTCCTTCCACCTCTCCACCAATCCCACCTATAATGCTGGAGCTTTTCTTTCTGTTGTCTGCTTCTCAAGCTGGAAAAAAAGAGGAGTTTGTGAGCAGAACAGGGACCTTCTGCTGCCCCTCAAGCCTAGCAAGTGATTGCAGTCTCTGTGCCAGCTAAATCTTCTGCTGACACAATCCAGAAACTCACCCAGCGGAAGAAACAGCAAAGGCCATCACGAAAGCAAGGGGCAGAAACAGCCCACTAAACAATGTTTTCCATTCCATTTATACCAAGTCATTTGGGCTGACAACAAAAAGAGAAGCCTAGAATATTCCAGAAGAATAAAATTAGCTGAGATGTGATTATCAGATGTGCTCTCTCAAAATCTTGTCTGCAGTGTTGGTTCATTAACCTGCTCTTTTATTAAATACTCATTTAAAGGCTTTGAAACAGACATCTTGTTAACTCACACATAATGACACTGCATCTGGCCCCAAGCTTTCCTGCATACTTCAATCTGATTTTTCAACTGAAATGCTTTTCAGCTGGTCCTGAGCTTCTTGTATTCACAGGGAAGCATACAGCCTTCCTTCAAAGCAATTTCCATTTCTCATTGTTCTTCTACCATTTCTCCTCTGTGCACAGCCTATAGATGACCCTGCCCACAGCAGGGGGGTTAGAATTGGATGATGTTTAAGGTCCCTTCCAACCCAAGCCACGCTATGACATGGTCAGTCCTGCAGCCCCTTTCCATGAGAGCTGCCCCTTCTGCAATGGTTAGATGGAAGCAGAAAGCCCTAGAGCCATTCTGGCCCCCATGGCAGATCTGGGCACATGCACCCACTCTCCCCAAGGACTTTGGGCACAATCTGCAAAGCCCATCATAGGCCTGGGGCATCATGTGCCCCTGACTAGAAGAGGTGCTACCACATCCCTGTGTTCTCTTAACTTCCATGCTCATCACTGGCCTTCAGCAAAGTGATCACATTTTTTGCAAACTCTTTTCCTCACTGTAAGACTATTTGATCTTTAGCTGTTTTGTTTTTACACCTCATTGATTTTCTACATTACTTAGTGGGGTCTCAAAAATGATTCTGAAGTCTCCTTTGATTTGAGTGGTTTCAACATTTTTTGTGCAGTTTGGGAGCATTTGTGAATAATGCATGTGTCCAGATGTGTTCATAGAACATGTGTATGTTCAAT
The DNA here is from genome assembly GCA_016647715.1 of Pavo muticus. Lineage (NCBI taxonomy): Eukaryota > Metazoa > Chordata > Aves > Galliformes > Phasianidae > Pavo > Pavo muticus. The sequence goes on from JACDJE010000175.1 coordinate 1,968,939, forward strand.
AACACATACTGGGTAAACACGATATTGAAAAAAACCTTAAACTTCTGTCAAGCCAAGCGGATTTAGTATGTGAGAATTGGAAAGAATTTTAATTTTGCTCTCACACAAAAGAAGACCATTGTTATAGACAAGGAAAAAATGAAAGGAAATAAAAGCAATACAAAATACTGTGAAGTTGTTTGAGTAAAATTCTCACTGAAATCATCATGTTTATATGAATTCATAACTAAGCTAGAAACCAAGCACTGACACAAAAGTGCAGAGAAATGCAATGACAAGAAGCTAGCCATTTTGCTCTCCATGTCAGTTACAGAATTACAATACTGTTACCAATTACAGGCAAAATACACAGCCCAGCCATAGCAAACAGCACTGTTGGTCAATCATATGTTATGTTTCGACACTGAGACACTTTGCATACCAAACAGAAAATAATGGGAAAATGGTATACACAGAGAATATAGTATGTACCTTAATAGCTTCTTGTAAAGACAGATCTCGCAACAATTTAGGATCCAATTTCACCAGCAGTGACCGCAGTCTCAGGGCTGGTGATTTACTCAATGTGTTACATTATGCTAAAGCCCATTTGCAGTAAGCAGGTCATACTTCTCCCCGCACCAGCTCTCCAAAACGGGCTGCCTTAGGGAGAGACCTAAAACAACAATGGCAAAGGGAGGTGCTGAAATAACTCGAAATCCAAAAAATCCAAAAATTCACATGGCTATGAGATGACATCTCTCCATGCTTGCCAGAGGCCACCAGGCTGAATTTTCTAACACCCAAATCACTTGACATCCAGCTGTTGATCTGCACAGAGACATTTAAAAACAGGGCTGGAATAGTTTTACTAAAGCTATATCTTGCACCCATCCTTGGTAGGAAGAAGAATAATTTAAACCTTAGTAGGAAGAAGAATAATTTAAATGTTATTAGGAAAAACTCATTACAATTTAGCTGTGGGCTGCCAATCAGGCATAGAGGTGTTATCCTTTCTTCTTCACATCCTACTAAATCTACCCGAGGAAATTCTTCCAAAACTGATAAAAAAAAAACCCATGCATTTTTTTTTCTGTACAGTTAAGAAAGGGGTTTTTTTGCTCAGTTTTCCCTGCAAAATAACTGCTTTCTCTCTGGCTTTCCTGTGCATCTATTCATATGTTCATCATATGACTCATAAAGAAAGTTTTTTTTTCTCCAGATCTACAACTCTGCAGAGGTTCTCATGTGCAGGGCTCAGGTCACTGCCACAAGAGGCAGCAGAGATTGCATGGGACATATTGCAGCCAGAGCAGCTTAGGCTCATTTTAGTCATCACTTCTTATTCATGCACACCCTCAGTTTTCTGGATGAGAAAAACAATTGCGTTGATCCCATGACATGGATGCCTCAGTCTGAGCACCCTTTCTCAAAGCACAGAAAAAAGAAAAAAAGAAGTCACATCAAAATGTTAACTCCAGGATCTGTCAGATGGGCAATGCTCCCTCATTCCCCTGGTGTGGTCTCATTTCCCTTCCTCTGCAGAGCCCTGTGGGACTGTGAGAGGGATGAGAGAAGGAGATGGAAGAAGAGGAAGAGGAGAAGGAGGACACAAACAAGTTATTTCCAAAGGCTGCCAGCAAACTTACTCTGGCTCGTGGTTGGAGACAAAGGTCTCCAAAGAGCTGCTGTTTTTCCCTGTACACAGCTCCCTGAAGCGTGCACACTGCTGGCCACCAACAAGACCATCATCACCATCTCATTCACCTTAACTTTGATAATTTTCCTGAACTTTGCAGCCCATTTTTCTCATTTCTATCTGTGTAAGTAAGGTTTTTAAAGAAAGATGAAGTAAAGCATTTGTATGCATCACCATTTCTATTTAATGTGTTCGCTCCATTTCCTTTAGCACAGCTTTATTATACAGCTTTTTTTTCCTAAATATTACACCTGGATTTTTGCACCGGTAAGCAGGTTGGTTCCGACAGTGCTATATGTGACATGAGACATCAGTTCAGTGAGAAAATAACTCTTGTAACATCTGACGCTGTTTGCAAGAGTTGGTTAAGGAGATCGACAAGGGCAGGAGCACTTTGACTTTTTTTGTATGGTTTCTCTGGCAACAAGAGCAAATAACATAGGTAAAATTATAGTCCCATCACGCTCCATGTGCTGACAGTACATAATATATAATTGCAGGCTTCCCACCAGAAAGCTTACTTAGTATAATCCTATACAATCCTTTCTCTCACACTGTTTCAGGTGTTCCATCAGTTCCACAGCTTGCAAAGCCCTGAAAATTTGAAGAAAACAAACCCCCTTGAATTGCCTTTGCTACTGCCTGGCTTTGTGAGCATGACAGGACTAATTTAGCTCGTCTGGCAGCGATAATCCTAGATTATTCAAAACTAAGGAAAAGTGGGTGTGTGCACCATGTTGACTTTCTGGAGAAAGATGAGAGGTTTCATCTCGTGGTTTGCCAGAACCCCCATCCCACCAGGATGCAGTGCTTCTGCACTTCCCACCAGGTGGCACCAGGTCTGGACCACAAGCGCTCGCCTCAGAAAGCATCTGGTGACCCAGCTCAGAAAGGACAAAATAAACACTCTGTTCCTGCCCCAAAGGTGAATTTTGTATCTAATGCTGTCACTCCTTGGTATTTTGGAAGAAGGGAATGAAAAATTGGCAGAAGTAGCTTCATAGCTGCCAAAGGGGAAGTGGAGGTCCTGCGGTCTGCCTGCTCTCCCATGGCTGTTGCCCAGCACAGGCCTGCTTCACCCCTGCCTCATGAAGGATCTTGCTGTGGGATGAGGGGGTTCCTTGAGGACAGCAGCTTTGGAATCCAAAATCAGCCCTGCTCTTAACTTGCAAATAGCTATCTGTCTAACTCAGCAGCCTAATTTTGTCAACATTTTACACATCAAACACATCAAACTAATGAAACTTGGGACTACAAAATCAACTGCAAACCCTCATTTCTCATGGCACAGCATCAAGAGCTGAACTCCATATATCTACCTCTGGATTTAGGATATCTGAAGAAGCAAAGAGTAAGTAACAGTAAAATAAAGATAAACTCATCCTAAGTGCAATAGTGTTGAAAATAAAATAAGGGCACCCTGGAAATGTGTGTGCCTCTGTGGAGTAGGAGACATTGAGAGGAAGGGCAATTAACAGCTTTGGCTACCGCAAAATACTTGTAGAAACAGGGATTTTTTTCCCCCAGTGCTCAATTAATTAATTACTTAACACCGAGAGCCTGAAACTCTGCAACAAGCATCCGTGTGTGTTTCTGTGTAGGGTCCTGGAGTGAGGTGAGCACATGGCTGTCTCTGCAAGACATCTCCAGTCTAGCAGAGATGGGACCTGGTTGGATTAATGCATTGGCTAAAGCACAGGAGGGGCTTTGCTAAGATGGGACCTGCTCTGCCGGTCTGTAAAACACCTCGCTGGTGCTGCATGCGTATGGTATTCCTGCCCATTCCTGAGATGGTATCTTGCATGAGTTTAATACAGGGCAGCCCAAGGAAAAATTACCTAAAGAAAAAAAAAAAATAGTTGGCCTCCACCTTGCCTTAACTGCTCTGCAGGATTGGAGGCAGTGTTAGTGATGGAACAACTGTTTTTATTTCCTGTCCTTGGTGCCCAACCTCACCTCCTTCTCCTTCTCAAAAGGTCCTGTCCAAACTTCCTGGGCATCTGCTGTCGGTGAGAGAACGCTTGATGCACACTTCACGTCTGTGTTCAATGACCCAAGTCACTGACAAGAGTGCTTTATTTTGTACTTACTCTTTCACACCGTTTTTTGTTCTCATCAGAGTATTTATTTACAAATCAGTTCCTCAGGTAAATCTTTATGAGATAATTGTCTCAAATGTAATGTCCAGAATTTGAAATTTAATGAAGCAGCTTCCTTCTTCATCTAGAGATTGTGTAGCCTCCAAAGAAGCAATCACATTTATTGGTTTAATCCACACCATGAATCCAATCTCCTTTTTACTTTCATCAGAGAGCGCTTCTGATCTCTTTGGGATGTTCTATATTTGTTTTTTCTCTCTTGTTCTGTTTGTTTTCTAGTGACAGAAATTGGAATTATAAGCATTAGCAGGATTGCTCCACTGATTCTTAGGATCAATACTAGATTGCTTTTCTCTGCTCATAGCAGACAGCTCAATTCTCCTATGACTTCAAAAATATTAATCAGTTATAGTCATTTTATAGCTTCTTATCCTAACACAATCATGAATGGCTTAGTAAACATAATACTTTTCATATATCTCCCCTAATGCTGGCTTTTCTTTCCAATTGAAGAGAAACAGAGGTGGCTAAGAGTGACCTTCTGGGGAAAGTTACAGCCATAACTCAAACCAGCAGAGGCTTAACATGGTCTGCAAGTTGTGGCAGACTTAAAACAGCAAATAAATTTTTACACTACTAAGCTATGGATTTCTTTGTAGTGTAAACAACTCCTCACCAAGCCTGAGGTTTTCTGAATCTTTTGTGATCTAACATGCTGAAGACTGACAGCTCTGGTTATGGTAGCTCCTAGTCTGGAGCTGCTGTTGGCAGTGCCTCCATCACAGGGCACATTGTCACTGAGCCAGTGGTTTCTATAGCAGCAAGTGCTATATAAAAACCTGACTTTTCCCTCGCCCAGGTAATATTTACACAATCTAAGGAAGCTAGGGGGAAGATGAGGCACAAACTTGGATCTGTGCATGTTGCAGATGTGCACTAAGCAAGCATAGCACTGAGGAATCTGTGAGGATCAGCTATCCCTGGATTTCAAGACTCATTTTCCAATGATTGTAGCTTTTTTTTAATTTTATTTTTTATATATATATATATATATTATTTTTTTTAATAGGGGAAGGAGGTGCCACTCCACAAAATCACAGAATCACAGGTGTTGGAAGGGAAGTCAAGAGATCACTGAGTACAACTCCCCTGCTAAAGCAGGTACTCTACAATAGATCACACAGGCAGGCATCCAGACAGGTCTTGAATATCTCCATAGAAGGAGACTCCACAAGCTCTCTGGGCAGCCTGTTCCAGTGCTCCATCACCCTTACCATAAAGAAGTTCTTCTGCATGTTTGTATGGGACTTCTTATGAACAAGTTTTAGGCCATTACTCCTAGTTCACCACTGAGAAGAGCCTGGCCCCATTCATTTGACTCCCACTTCCCTTAGGTGTTTATAAACATTGATCAGATCCCCTCTCAGTCTTCTTTTCCCCAGGTTGAACAGACACAGGTTACTCAGCCTTTCCTCATACAGGAAATGCTCCGGGCCCTTCATTATCTCTGTGGCCCTCCGCTGGACTCGTTCTAGGAGATCCCTGTCCTTTTTGAACTGGGGAGCCCAGAACTGGACACAGTATTCTGAATGTGGCCTCACCAGGGCAGAGCAGAGGGGGAGAATCACCCACTTCAATCTGCTGATTACACTCTTTTTAATGCACTCCAGCTCATCTTGACCACAAGGGACTTCCTCCCTGAAGGCTGGGTAAAGATACCCAGCAACTCTGTATTAAAATCATCCTTGTTCCTCAGCTTCCTGTGCTGATAGGGATCATTACTGTTGCTCACAGCCACAAGAACAGCTTTCCCATGGGTGCCACACGTAATATCCCCCACATTAATCAGTGCTGCCCATGCTGCAGTGCTACCCCAACACCTCCACTTGCATTACGCCACACTGCACAGCTCCCATAGGCTCTGTAGCCCTCTTTCAGTGCCACATATCCTGCCTCACATGCTTCCCATCTCCCCAGCACCAGTCAGCAAACAGTCCCAGCCTGTGCGGAGATGGATCAAGCCCAGCAAAACTGCCTGAAGAGTGATCCCCCATTGCTGAGCTCATCAGAGTGAGCAGTATTATTCTGTATCTGATGGCCCCTGGTTACTACAGACATAGACCTCTGCTGTACGTGCTCTCCAAAATGAGTTCATGGGTGATCACTGATCTGCAAATCTTCACAAATAATGTTCTACAAGGTACATTTCATCTGATTCATTCAGGATCATTGATGTCAGATTTGCTACTTCAATGATACTTTAAAATTCCAACCATGTAATGCTATGTTGCTACACATCCAAATCATGAGGACATCATCACACACCTAACACTGGAGTCTCCTGATCATCTTCTCCATGCCAAAACCAGTGAGGGCCTCACCACATACAAGCATCTTCCAAAACAGCGACTCTGTCCCAGACTGACCCTGACCACGCTCTCTGCACTGCTGGCCAAGAGCAATGAGGAGTGAGCTGAAAGGCCAAAGAGTATGGGTGAAATCTGTAAGGAATTATTACATTTAGGATGATAAAGTCTGGCTATTTGCACATTAAAAATTAAAAACAAAGCACTGCTTGCAACAGTGTCTTAGTATCAGCTGCAGAACAGAAAAAATGTCCAATACCAGTATATATCCATTGAAGGCTGAAACCCCCTGCAGATGGGACTTTCAGAGCAGCACATCACTTATTTCAACAACTTTTCTCAAGTATTTGTCAATAGAAGTTTAACTTAAATAAAAGCTATTTTTTTCAACCAAAAGATGAGAAAATTATTATGCACTGACAAGCTAGAGTTTTCAAAACACACACATATCAAGCAAATGGATTTTTATATGTTTTTTAATGGAAGAACTCATATTCTACTGAGTGCTCACATGAATCTCCCTTAGAACTGTCATGCACTATCTACTACGATCAGTAAGTCAAAAAATACCCTCTTCCCACTGTGAGTGGCTGTGATTTACTGACAGCTTTCAAAAATAAAATGCTTCACCATTTAAATATTGAGGGTAAATCTGTCTTCTATTTATTGCATTAATTCTTTTGTTATTAAACCAGTTAGTGCACCAGTTTAGAAAATTCCTCAGAACATACATTTCTATGGCACAGACATTTATTTGAACTGTAAACAGAAGCTGAGGGTTGCCATGGTGTGATCTTTTGCTCAAAGTCTGTTTACTTCTGTGAGCTAACAACAATACCAGTAGTGGAGTCTATAAAATAAAGTATAAAACCAAGCAGCTGCTACTCACCATGGCACTGAGAAGTCCTTATTCGAAGGAAATGAATACTTACCATAAACAAAGGTATGTAGAAAAGCAAGTTGAACTCTTACTTATTTATTTATTTTAAGATAAAATGGTATTTGAATATGTCTTCCATAAGAAAAGCTTTAGAAAGAAGAAAGACTTTGGAAATTGTGATTGTTGTTGTCTAGTACTCTTGCAAAATTAAGTCTGTGCAAGTTAGGATATGCAGCCTAGATGAACATCCACACACTGCCACATTAAGGAGACCCTGGAGGAACAGCAAGTGGCAAAGAGCAAAAAACAAAGAGATAGAGCACAGCTTTGGCAATGTGCACCAGGCTAAACTCTCTAACCTGGATCGGGATGCATGGTTGCACTGAGCTTATGATCGCAGCTCAGCTCTCCTGAGCCTGAATATGTAATCACAGCACAGGAGAACTTCAGCCCAAGTGGTCCCAGGAAGGCCCCCAAACTGAACACCTGGCAGAAATGCTTGCAGTGACGTCCCTAAATTGGCCTTTGGCAAGAGCATGGTGCCATTTTAACCACAGAGCTAGAGCAGGCTATTTCTAGAACAGATTCTCATTAACTAGAACTGATTCTCATTAACTAGCAAAACTAGTTCAGCTCACATGAGCTGCTCTCCTACTGCAAGTGTAATAAACGTTTCTGCTTTTCATTTGATGCTAATGGCAGAGATGATATTTTTATAAATAGACTTACAGGGAGGCGGTCCAAAAACATCCATCCTCCAATTGACAGATTCAAGAATATAAACAAAACTCTTATGAAAGAAGAATGGCTGAGATTAGGAATATAAACCATAACAAAGAGGAGGGAAAAAAAAAAAAAGAATAAAAACCACTCCAACATAGGACTGGAAGTTTAAATGATTCCTTCTACAAAGAGCCACCCAACTACTCCCTTTATTCATGAGTAATTTCCTCCTTAATAAGCAAATCAATAACAGAAAAAAAACATGCAGTTCAATATAATTATTTAAGCTGGCTTTACCTTGCTCTCTGTCTTGGCTCTCCAGATCCCAGAAGCATTTTGGAAACCCTGCTTCTCATTCATCCAAGATTCACTGATCTCATTATATTTCAGATGAAATATTTCCCGTTGTACAGGTCAGCAGTCTTTGACAAATCACTGTTTTGTTGAAAAGTTTCTTAGGATGTCTGCTTGGAAGAGGTTGAGAGATGCACTTAGGTCAGTGCTGTGATCAAAGCCAGATTTTTAGAGAGGCACATAATCCTCATACTGCACATGTGTAGATTATGTTGAAAACTCATACAAAAAGTAGGATAAGGTCTTGCCCTTTTCCCATTAACTGGTCAATTGTAAGAAAGTAGGATTTTATTCTAATTCTGCAACTGTGTTTTCAGTTGCTTAGCTGTCTACTTCCGCTTCTGAAGTGTTCAGATTTTCAGCATTCAAATGACCAGTTCATTCATATAGTTTCACACAGAGGGTGGTGACACACTGGAACAGGTTGCCCAAGGAGGTTGTGGATGCCCCATCCCTGGAGGCATTCAAGGCCAGGCTGGATGTGGTTCTGGGCAGCCTGGTCTACTGGTTGGCGACCCTGCCCATAGCAGGGGGGCTGAAACTCGATGATCATTGTGGTCCTTTTCAACCCAGGCATTCTATGACTCTATGATTCTATGATTCTATGATTTCAGTAATCCAAGGATAAGGTTTCCTAAAAACAAAGATCTGTATTGAAAACCATCTTTACAGCCAGGCTTGCATTCTCTTCAATAAAACCATAAGACAGTCTTCAGTGAAGCATCTGTTGCAATAAAAGTCCCATCTGAAAGCTGTTCCATTTCTGTTTGGCTGCTCTGGCCATAAGGTCTTGGACACAGCTGTGTTCTTTCGTTTTTGCCTTACTGTTTGGGTACTGGCACATGAACTGTTGCACAACTGAGCTAAAAATACAAAGCTTTAAACACATCCAGGAAGATTTCACATTGTTTTGGCTGTCCATTTCTTTAGGGAACAAAAGTTTCCAGCTCCATAGAAAAGAAAAAAAAAAAGCTCACTACAACCCTAGAACGAGTGAGTCCAAACTGAACAACAAAACAGCACAGGTGATCCAAGACAAACATGGCTCAGTTGACTGTGCTTTGCCCATTTGGCCCACTACTTGTCATTCCAGGTCTTCTGAACCTTCTGTCTTACTGTGCTTGAGCAACAAGCTGAAAACAAAATGTTTCTGACTACATATAAGGCAAAATTTCATCTTCATGAGAACAGTTAAGCAGTGAAGCACATTACCTAGTGTGGCTGTTCAGTCTCCATCCTTGTATGTTTTCAAGACCAACTGCAAAAAGCCCTGGGCTGGTCTCTAACAGTATGTTGGGCGAGACACATCCCGAGGCCACCTGAATCTTCCTGTGGTCTCAGGGAACGTGTCACCAGGTCCTGGGGAATCAAAGAAAAAGCTATAGGCAGAAAAACCTACATCCAGTTATGAAAATATCCTGCCTCTAGGAAGAACCTCCTTCTAAAGCCTAACAGTCAGAGTTGGCCAAACATCAGCCTGACATGTGGTTTAACACTAGCTCCTACTTGTACGAAGGAAACCTACATTAATAGAAACCTGCAGTGAAGATGGTAAAAGTTTTATTGAAAAACAGATAAAGAGTATGATTGATGTGTTCAGACAAGGCTTCCCAATTTTAGACTGACACTTACCTTGAAAATACTAAAGGGAAGGGACTGATTTGTCAGCCAATGGAACCTGCAAATGTTAAGAACATGAACCCTTCATTTAATATTTAGAGAAAAATTTTAAACAAGTTTTAGGCACCCAGATTCAAAACCCACCCAACTTGAAGAGAATTTGTCTAGCTTGCAGAGAAATTTTGATATCTCACATCAAAACAGAAAGTTAATGTCACTTTCTGAATACGGTGAGCAGGTATAAATGAATTATGTAGTATCTTAAAGTACAGACCAGTAAATACACCCTTAGTTACTGCAGGATATAGATAAGGGCCAGAGAACAATCCAAAAAAAAGACCTGAAAAGCATCTTGAACATTAAAATAATGTGATGCACATCAGAAATATTGCAATTCACAACAAAATATCTGTGTAAGAACAACAGTGTGCCAGGCAACAGAGAAAATTCAGCCGCTGTAGAGTACGTGAAGCAGCACTGTTATAAGCTGACCTGCAAGCCAGTATTAACTGTTCATAGAAGCGGAACAGTTAACATTCAGAACGCAGAATCAGAAAAGAGTAAGACTGTGTGAGATTTCTGAGGTCAAGACTGCTGCCTTAGTACTAAAGCAATATGAAGAGCAGCCTTTTCAGGAGTACTTAACCACTTTATATATAACATATATACAGTATATATAATATAAGTATGTATATTCGATGTATATATATATTAGAACTATTAGTGAACTGTGCAAGAAAAGAGAGGATAAACAGAATAAAGCCAAGCTCTATAACACAAATACAAGAGCTCCCTGCCCTGGCAAGGACATGACATGAACAACTCTAATTGAACTCTAAAGATAATTTTGTCTGTCCAGGCAATTTTGCACTTCTTCACAAGATCTAGCCTCTATCCAAGCATGTGAAATACCAACTGAGAACATCAATAAGACTCAGCCAGTGAGGAACATTGCTTCCTTTTTTGTTTCTTTCTTCTGAAACCAATACTTCTAAACATTCCTAGTCCCATACAACCCTTCAGCATCCCTGCCCAAAATCCCACTACAGTGCCCATGAGGAAGGTTTAAGAAGAAGACTCTTACAGTGCCTTCCAGTTTTATAAGATTATCAGTCTAGTTTGCAGAGTACTGGTGAAAATGTACCAAAATATGGATTGCCCATATTGCCAAGTTAAACTGCTTCCAGTTGCAATTTTAACTATAATTTGCTTTTGATATAACTAAAACTGAAAGGAAAAGGTATGCATATTGCATGGAATAGCCACAGTTGAGTGTTTTTTCAATTGAACAATATTTTCAAATGAATAACTTTTGTTTCAAGTAACTGCCTATCAGTAGCTAGCATATTTTGTAACACTTAAGGCAAGAGAAAAAAAAATCCCCAACACACTTCTTACAGCTTCGATTTCATTCTGAAGTGTCAGACTCTGTGTCACTGGAAGCAGACATTCCCTCTGCAGCACTTGTAAACTGCAGCACAACAGACACTCAACTTTCCAGGCTCGCTCAGCTGAAATCCCATTAAGACAAGAAAGAAGTTTATACTTTTGTATCAAAGCTACAGTAAAATTTAACAACAAATGAGGCCTTTACCCAAGTGGCTACGTAGCCTTCACTTAAAAAGGGTTTTACTCCAAGCCTGTTGTTCGCAGGACTTTTAATTTTGTCTGCGCAGAGCAATGCAGTCACTTATTGTCGGGAGACCAAGCTGCACGTTGCTAGTCGGGTCTCCCACCTCCAGGTTTTCCAGAGCCCTTGCTGGTTAATGCCCATTCCTTCTCTGTCGGGTGCCCAGCATCCTGACACTGAAAATCTAGCATCCTACCCTGCCAAATTCACCATGACCCGATTTCCACATGGCAGTTTTGTCTGACTACAGGAGATTGATTCATTTGCTGACAACAATGCAGACAGCACTATTCAGAGACCAGCAGCACTGCCCATGTAGAAAGATGGCCATGGGGTTTCCATCCCATTGGTGAGGTGTCAGTCTTTCCAAATGTCGAAGCACTCTCCTCCAGCTGATGAGCTTGCTTCTGCCTCTTATTCAGATGTGAAATACATGCTGTTCCTCTGCTTCTACATTCGTGTTTCTTAGACTTCTGCAGACACCTCCCATCAAATACAAACTCTATTACATGATAAACACTTTGCTGTCCATTAAATCACAATCTGATCTTCACAACTAATGCAATATGGCTGTGATGTTTCTTCTCTTTCACGTGAGTTTGCTTAAAGACAGGCAAGCATACCAAGTAATTTCTCTTAAATTCAGTAACAGATTCAGGAATAGGAAAATCCAGAAATCCTTCCAGCTCCCTTTTACAAAATGTCCTGAACTATTCAAAACATGGTAAGCATTTGGCAACATTGTCCTTCAAATTTAGAAACACAGCTTTCAGAGGAAAATTCACCATAAAGAACGAAACCATTTTTTGGAAAACCCAACTCAGAAATTGCGTCTGGATCAGGAAATCAAATACAGGCATATATAATTTGATTTTCTTAACTACTGTTTAATTTAAATGCTCAATTGTGAAAAATATATGTTTTAAAAATAAGGTAGTGCACGATAAAGTCAGAGAAATCTTGAATAACTTATACTGCAATACCCTCTTGTGGCCATATACAAATAGTTTTTTTAAACACCTGAAGCTTTCTTTTCCCTAAAAAAACCTATTTTTTTCCTTTTGGAAGGAACTAGCTCACATATTTGTTACAGACAAATCTGTATCGTCATCACTTGTCTGGTAGCAACAAAGGAATAACCTCAGTTATGTTCTTCTTCAGCATAATGGGCCCTGACACCACTTATCAGAGAAACTAATACCAAAATTAACCCTTAAGCAAAGGCACCATCTCCTACAGTGACACTCATAACAACATTTTCAATTCTCATGTCTCCAAGCAGAGAAAATAAAGATGCTATAATCAATTTTCATGGATACATACAACATGAAGCCACAATTAACAATTAAAATTTTAGACATAAGGAAAAACTATTTCTCTCAGAGAGTGGTCAGGCACTGGAATGGCTGCCCAGGGAGGTGGTGGAGTCGCCGTCCCTGGCAGTGTTCAAGAGGCATCTGGATGAGGAGCTACGAGATGTGGTTTAGTGCTTGTGGTAGCAACGATAATGGGAGGACGGTTGGACGAGATGATCTTGCAGGTCGTTTCCAACCTTGTGATTCTATGATTCTATGATTCTATCCTACTACAGCATGGAAAGAAGTATGCAGTGGAAGTATGTGTTAACCCAAATGTGTTCCACTCTTCCCAATGTAGTTCGAAAAAAAAACCAAAAAGCTAAACCAGCAGATGATAATATTAGGGGAAACAGTTCAATACCTGCAAAACTATTGAGCTATTAGTATATTCAGTGGCCTGAATGGGCTACAGGTTTGTCCACTAGGGAATCCAGAGCAGTCCCCAGAAACATCACCCTTACACTAACCTTGATGTGCTTTAATGGTGCATAACCACTCCCTTAATGGAGTGTGGTTATGAGAACGCAGGAGAGTTTTTAAAACATTTGCTCTTAGTGGTCTGTTTTTGGAACAGCAGCTATGTTTTAAAGTCATATAAAAGTCACAACCATCACAAAACTCATTTAAACAGCCATTATCCCACTCCCATCTGCAATTTCCAGAGAAACAACTGGCACAGGATGAAGTGTCCAGCTGCCGTATGTAGACTTATAGATTATATACATTTAACTGCAGAATTGCTAACTAGTAAAGACTCCCTTCTTTTCTGAGGTTGCAGAGTCTTGGACCTAAATATCTGACTTTAACCTACTAGCTCACTTTCAGGAAGACACTTCTGCTCTCCAACTGCATCAAAACCAAGCCAGTTACATCTCCTGCATCTTTGCAGACAACATTCAATAGAACAGACTCTGTACGCTGGCCGGCAATGTTCCCATACAATTTATTCAGTGACTACAAGAAGTCATTTGGAAACTACGTACTCAGCTGATAATCATTTTTAGCTTATTTTCATATTTAATTTGCATAAAGTGACTTGAAGGGGGGGGTATAAGATAGAAGGGGACAGACTTCTTAGCAGGGTCTGTTGTGACAGGACAAGGAGAATGGCTTGAAACGAAATGAGGGGAGATTTAGACTGGAAATAAGGAAGACATTTTTTACAAAAAGAGCAGTGGGCACAGATTGCCCAGAGAGGCAGTGGATGCCCTGTCCATGGAGACACCCAAGGTCAGGCTGGATGGGGCTCCGAGCACCTGATGGAGCAGTGGGTGTCTCGGTGCATTGCAGGGTAGTTGGACCAGATGGCCTTTAAGGGTCCCTTCCAACTCAAATGATTTTATGATTCTATGAAAGATTATAATAAAAATATCAAAAGAACTTTGTAAACATTCATTAAAAACCATTCCATGCACAGGAATAGCCCTTCCATCAGGATCTTTTCCTGACCTGATCAGAGGCTGAATTCCCATATGCACTGATTAATTAATTGGGTCTTCCAAGCATGCCCCAGGTTCCTTTCACAGCAGTTAGATGCCGCTAAAATCCCACTCTTCAACTACCTGTCTGCCTACAATCCAAGAGAGGATCCTGGAATGGATAAGAAGATTCTAGAAGAGGAACAGAGTCAGCTATGAGGCCTGGTTGGCAAACAGCTCATTTCTTCAGTTATAGGGCTGTGTGCATATGTGACATTTTTTGTTCTTTTTGGCTGAAAGAGATGGAAAAAACCTTAGGTTTCAGTCCCCTCAGAAAAGACGACAACACAGACAAAAAGCCTACTAAAATTTCATTCAAACCCAAAGTAAACATTCTGTTTTGACATCGATTTTTAAACTCTTCTTAATTTATGTTATTGCAATTTTCGAAGCCATGGTGATTTTTCCAAATACAGAAATATCTTTTGCTCAAAAATGTCTACATGAAATGTTTGGATTGTTGTACAGTTACAACTATTCTAAAACAAATTACTTATTTGCCAAATTCAGCGTGCATTTCCCAATAGCCCCAAGTAAGCACATTTCCAAAAAAATAAAAATAATAAATAAAAAAGAAAATAAAATCCCTAAAAAACAGATTAGCATTTACTAGGAAGATGAGGCACGAGGCTAGAATTCATCTGGAGCTGATTCCCATGACTCAGAAACAAGTCAGCCGAGAATTGAAGCGGAAATTTATACTTAAGATGCCCCGTTTTCCTGCAAGGTCACCAACACTTGAGGAAGTGACTTAATACCACAAAGGCCAGCAGGCCGACTGTAAGGCTGACAAACTGACATTTCGGACACTGTTCTGAAAATTCTCACTTTATACACTAATAGCTCCTGAAAGTTAATTGGAAAGTACTTCCCATGGTTGCTTAATTAATATCTTCTGAAGAAATCTCTGAGTACTTTAAAAGGACTTCTTATGATCTTTGGATGCTCTTTTTAAAATCTGAAAATAAGGAGATTTGAAAGCACAACTGCATTAAAAAATCTTCTTTCAAACAAAAGAGCTCTGCCCCAAACAGAGTCCAAGGCCTCAGCAGCTGCCTGCACTGGGTTTCTGTTCCCTTTCTGGTGAATATTCACAAGCCAGCCTGGTTTCCAACAGAGACAGTAAACACATCAGGGAAAGCTGCAGCTTTCAGGAGGT
Organism: Pavo muticus; assembly: GCA_016647715.1. Taxonomy (NCBI): domain Eukaryota; kingdom Metazoa; phylum Chordata; class Aves; order Galliformes; family Phasianidae; genus Pavo; species Pavo muticus. Next base: position 1,984,284 of record JACDJE010000175.1, read on the forward strand.
TTTGCTTCTGCCACACAGCTACAACAAAAGTCTTCCTGACAAAGTCAGCAGCAGTCCCACAGCATGCTTTGCATTAAACCAGGCTTTGCTGTTCTGCAGATTTTGAACGTAAGGTGATCTCAGCTGCAAGCAGCACGCATCACCTCTCTAAGCTGAGAGCTTGCTGCTTACAGCTGGAGGCCGATGGCTTTCAGTAACAAGCGTTTCTTACAAAATTGTTGTTACCACAGAAACTTGTTCAGCCTTCATGCAATGAAGCAACACAAAGTAGTAGGAAAAGATCATTAAATAACACGGAAGCAAAACAGTGCTGAGCGCTGCCTATCAGTGCTGGTGTGCATGCTCATTTTCTTAAAGCAGTCCAAATCTGCAGCTGAAAGAAAGCATTGGGAGAGGAGGAGCTCTGAAAGCACAAACAATAGCAGGTTTAACCTTCCTAAAGTTTCATAGATCTGTTATGAGTGTCAAAATGGGCACATTGGAAAAGGGTTCTGGATTTGGGAGGAACACCTTGACTGGTTCTTGGCATCCAGCAAGCACAGCTCTGGGGCAACCAACCTCAGCTCCACCTCTGTCTCATGGCAGCATCCGGCTTGGAAGAGCACACCTGGCTGCTAGGTCCAGGGCAGAGGAGCAGGCAGCACTGCAGCAGGACCAGGTTCAGCAGGATAAGGTCTGGAGGGAGTCTGTGGAGGCTGAACAAAGAGGAAGAAAAATCTGGTAAGTCCTTTGTTCCAATTCACCCCTCTTCTGCTCATCTTGGTAATAGTATTGATGCCCCTTGACATCGTAGGGCGTCATCCGAAGCCTACACTATCAAGCAAAGTTTTCTTCTGCAGGGTCCTTGGATCAGAACCTACCACCTTAGCATTAGAAAGATTCTAATGCTATATTAACTCTGTTCTTTACTGGGCAAAATCTATGCCAATAACTCCTGGCACACTGAGGAAGCTGAAAAAGAGATGCAAAGAAGTGCATGTTTTATGTCTTTTAGCTTTATAGGGATCTCCACAATGATTATATAAATGTGCCAACCTTTATAATTTATTGCAGACACACTGATATTATCACCACTTGTCATATTCTTGGAAATGGCTGAAATGGAAGTTGAACAGAGTGTTCTGCCAAAACATGATTCTGGATTCCCAATCTGTAAATCTCCTGAACATACCCCACAAGCCACATGAAGACAGGAAAATCCCATTATTTCAGTGCTTCAGCAGAAAGAACAGACCTTTCTGTCTCTGCCACATAACTTGTGAAGTGCTTCTGTTCATACTTCAGTACACAATACAGACATGCTTCTTAGAAGAATATCTCTGGTAAAAGCAAAAACAGCTCCAGTTCTGCCTATGCACTAGTCAAGCAGACAAAAGAAAAAGGCAGAAAATGAAGCACAACACTTTCAGGATGATTTTAGGAAGGGAAAAGAAACCATCTGAAAACTCCTGTCCTCCTCAGTCCTCTGGAGGAAACAGACATAATAGTTTGGGTTTCTCCAATGCCTGCTGTGTTGTCTGGCTCTTTTTGCCCGAGGGAAAGGCTGAAGCCTGGACTCTGACTCACACAAAGCCTGGACTGTGGTTGCAATGCTGCTCTCCCTCAGTTGTACACTCAGGCCCTTTCCTAGTGGGCTCAGATGCTCCATGCCCATTCTGTAGCAAAGGCAACAGGAAGGATGCTACATCTGCATCTATTAGGGTTCACAGTCATGGATGTCAGTACAAACCCATATTCATGTGTACTGAGGGTAACACATCATACAGCTAATGCATGCCCTGCTCTCCATCCTTGGCTACAGAGACAGAACTCTTGCACGAGGGCAGGACAGATATGTGGACAGATGTCTAAAGCCAGCATAGCTGCCTACATCAGGCTACGTAGGCTACAGCCTGCAGAGAACTGTCCTTCAGCTCCTCATCCCCATCCCAAAAACAATGATGGGGAAAGCTTGCTATGAGGTTGTGGTCTGACCTGAAGTGGGTACAGGTAAATGGCAGAGACCCAAACATTTCTCAGTAACGAGCACCTTACAGTGACATCCAAACCTGGTATACTAGTACAGTGCTCAACATAGCAAGATGAATAAAATAGGGACCAACAAAGACAAACAATTTTAAACTGCAATTTTTAATTCTATTCCAAGGTACCAGAACTGGAGTTTCCTAAAGGACTATGACCAAATGGTAAGTTTCAATCAAATACTTAACTGTAATCCAGGATCTTTTTAGCTTGCATCACTTTGAAGGACGCTAGTATTTTAAACGGAGCATATGTAGGCATAACTGGCAAATGTTTTAAGACTAAAATCTTTAGGAAAACTAAAGAGAGCTGAGGTACCATTCATCTTCCATAAAGCAATACAGCTTGTGCATGCCTTCAGTCTGCTTCAGTTTTAATAACCTTATGCAGAGAAAAGTGCTAGAAGAACCAGCTTAGGGGAAAAAAAAAAAGAAGTGTAAGATAAAGTCATACTAAAATCCAAGCCACCACTAAAAACAAAACGAAAAACCTCCCACATCACAACCATTCCAGAGCAGGCTAAATTCTTTCTCTCCTGACATTTTAAGCAACATATTTAAAAAAGATTCATTTCCCTGTGCTATCTTATTCCCATGAAAAATGATAGGAAAACTTTTTGCTGTATTTCTGCATCAGTTTCATGTGCATTCGGTAAGTATTACATGCTCACACCTTAATTTTCAAAAAGCAAAAGAGCTGATGTTAGTAATAATCTCCATAACCTGAATCTGCAGAAGCAAATGATGCAACTCTGAAAACTTCAGCATTAACGGTCTTTGTTTCATCCAGGGTAACAAAAAGGAACAGAAGCCACTGCCAGACTATATGTCTGTGTTTTCAAACACAGTTCCCAATTCCACCAACCAGAACATTGGCAGCAGGATGAATACTGAACTTGGCAAGATGCTGATAAACATGGATTACCTCTTCAGCAGGGGAGCACAAAAGAGGAAACTTGAAGATGACCTCCAGCTTTCCTAATGCTTCAAGTAAAAATACCAGTAACAAAGCAAGTGAAAGAGACCTAGCTAATAGACTTCTTTCAGATTGAAAATAGCAGGTAACAAATTCCCCATCTTCCCTCAGAGATCAATAGTGCTGTCCAGCATGGAACTTTTTCAAGAACAGAGACGTATGTCACCAAGCAATGCCGAAGGAGACAATCCTCTTCAGATTTGAGGTAACTGGGCCATATACAGTGAGTCAGGACCACAGATCCCATCCATCTTCCTATGCAAGGCCACCGTAACATTGCTACTAACATCAGAAAGAGTAAGTTTAGAGCCAAAGGGCAATTTCTTCCTGAATTTTTACCTCCTGAAAAGAAACAATTAATGGAGATCAGCTCAGATGAGTTGCACCACAAACAACATGATACAAATTCTGAAAGTCAGTGCAATAAAATGCAGTAGGTTGGTGAATTTCAAGTATTTAGCCAAGGATTCATCAGCTTGAAATTTGCATGTTTAAGCTTGTTCTACGGAGTAAAGTTGAAGGCATGTAAGATGTGCTACGTGCATTTTCAAGCCTCCCTGCTGAGGGAAGGAAGCCAATTTTTTTCAGACTGGTTTTCATTTTTGTTTCTTTGGACTTGCTGTTTCTCCCCTCTGCTCTCAAAACCTGAGCTAGGCTGAGCCAGGTTATATTCTTATTATCACCATTCTTGAATTTAACAGGTTTGTAGCTCCTAAAATCTGTGGTTGCCCAGGGAAACCATCATAAGGCTAAATCGACACAATACTTACAGCCTGTTCACTAATGCATCTAGATGCAAAGCTTGTTTGTGATCTGTTGTTTTGTAGGAAAACAACATTAATCAGCAGAGCATGGGGAATGTACACGCAATACCTGCCTTCATAGGCTGTAGGTAGTGTCTGTAGAACCATGTTCAGCCCTTGCTGGAAACCAGCACTGAAGCCATTAGCCCTGGTACAACAGGAACTCAATGGAATCATAGATTCATGGAATCATTAAGGTTGGAAAAGACCACTATGATCATGCAGTGCAACCACCAACCGATCCCCACCATGCCCACTGACCACATCCCTCAGTGCCACATCTCCACGTTCCTTGAACACCTCCAGGGTCGGTGACTCCACCACCTCTCTGGGCAGCCTGTGCCAGTGCCTCACCACTCTTTCTGAGAAGACATGTTTCCTAATATCCAAACTGAACTTCCCCTGGTACAACTTAAAGCCATTACCTCTTGTCTTCTCAGCAGTTACCTGGGAGAAGAGGCCAATGACCCCCACCTCACTACTCAAAGTGTGGCCTCACCAGTGCTGAGTATAGCGGAGCGGTATTTCCTCATGCTTCACAGCTGAGCCTATTTTTGAGGTAGAACCAGCAGCCGAAGGCAGTTCAAAAGCACAAGAGGTGGACTGGAGCAGTGTGATCACTGTCGACATCCAAGTGGTCTCTAGAAAAGAACAATGAAAGAAGATCTTGCTCACTGAAGACATAGCAGCGAGAATTTCACCTCCTGGCTTCCTCAGCAGCTGAGAACCAGAGGATTAAAGTTTTCAGGATAACAACTAAGGTATCTAGAGAAGAAAGAAGATGGCATCACAAAAGCAGTCCATGCAAGGACTGATGCCATTTTCTGTGCAGACATAGAAAACGGAAACCTACACTTTCAAAAAGAAAATAAATAAATCTTGCTGAGCTAAAATGCCCTCTAGTTTCTTCTAAGAGAAGAAAGCTGCAGCAAGAACTGTTTTTATTTCAAATACATCTAGTGGGAACATAGTAAGCTCCACGTTTTCTAATGTGCCTGCAGATGGCACTCACTTCCCACCAAGTAATCCACTGCAAAGGACTAAGTTACAGCAACAGTATTGCACAATACCTTTCTAATTTCAAAGGGCATTAAATAGTTCCAGATTCTTAACTCTGTTTGCTCTGTATGAATCCGGAGAATCCCTCTCCCAGAGAGGCCCTGCAAAATGGATTGCACAGGATGGAGGATGGTCATAGCACTGCACAACTTCATCCTTCCACTCAGCACTGGCACTGCTTCAGCTGAAGCATTTCTTCCAGTTTTGGGCAAAACATGGAAGGTCCTGCTCTGAAGACGTGAGCCACTAACGAGCCTTGAGAAGCAAAGACTGTAAATGGAGTACTGGGAAGTTTGGCCATGAGGAAACATTAAACAGGTTATTACAGCTTAACCTGAAAAAATAAAAAGAGAATGGGAACAGGATAGCAGTCTTTACACATAACTCAGGGAGCGAGAAAAGTAGCAGTTTGTATTTCATGTGCATGGCAGACAATATTAAAAATAACAGTCTAAACTGACAGAAGGACGAATCATGTTCACTATAACAGAAGGTAGTGGTAAGGCTAAATCTGTACTGAGAGAGGTTCCCTGAGGAATCTCTACCTTTGAATGTTAAACACACATAGCCATCAGGAATGACATATTTAACCTGGCTTGCCTGTTAGTGTATAAACTGTGTAACTGAAGCATTTTTCATCAGTTATCTGATCTACACTGGAGTTGCTGGAATCAGAAAACACGGTTTTTCAAAACATATTCCAAAAGAATTTAAAAAAATCACATCAGTTGGGTCAGATTGGAATAGACCACATCTCAACAATCCATTTGAACCACCTTATGTTTTGATGAGCGCACATTCCTAGTCTACTGGCTGCCACACATAATGCTTTTCACTGCATCCAGATGTGCCTTTTTTAATCAGAGCCCCTCTGAAATCCATCCTTACTGCCTAGTCTGCAGTGAAAGCAAGTTAACACCTTGACTTTGTGATAAAGCTAATTGAAATGCTGCTGGAATACTGATGGGCAACAACCCGCACAGCAGCAGCTCCTCTCACCCTCAGAACTCCACTCGCATTTCCCGCTGAAATCTAAGCACTTGACATTGTAATGTAGTACCTCCAATAAGAAAACAACTGATCATAGAACAAAAGTTTCCCATACGGACACCTTATTTTGTTCAATTACTACATGTTCCTTTGAAATTAAAATTCCTTTTTGCTGCTGCTGTTAGCCCTCCCCTGGCACCTCCCCTGGCTGAATCGTTCTGAAGTTACTTTGCCTCTCTCTACAGGTTGCGTACAGCAACCTTCAGAAAACACAGCTGAGAAAAGCTGAGGACCCAACCAAAACTGCCATAGAACCTGTGAGCAGAAAGCAGTAAACAGGTATTCTCTAGACATTGCTTTCTTCCCAAGTTTAGCGATCATTTTTCTCTTACCAGAATTAATTTCACCAACAAATCTTTATTTACATAAGCAGAGTCTTTCAGAAAGAATGGATGACAGCAGCACTTAAATCTGTAAATGATCAGTGGAAACTCCATTTATTAAAGAGATTGTACAGATACTAAACTGCGCTGTAAGCTTCTTGTGAAGAGGTTTTATGATGTATCACTCATGCTTCATGGTTTTATAAGAGTTTTTTTTTCCTTTTGCTGCCAGATCTCAAAGAAGAGATTATCTGTGTTTAGAGAATTCATTCTCTGTATTTCTTTCAGTTAAAGAGCACAAGTGGGTAGGAATCTGAATTTAATTCTGTAGTTAGATGACTTTCTCTTTTAAGGATTGTTCCCAGTGCCTCCAAGTCTTGCATGTTCTCATTTCAAGCTCTTCACATAATAAAAATGTGTGAAATTGATCATATTTTATAACAAAACATATGTAAGTTCATATAAACCTTTATTTCTTATACTCTTAGTCTTTGTACACAGCTCCCATATGGCATCTTAACTATTTTTTATTCTAGAAGACTGGTGATTCCAACCATGTTTTTTAGAAACTGTATTTAAAACTGCTTCTTGACCTTTACATTATTCTAAACCAGTAGTTAAATGGGTTTTCCTACAAAGAACATTGCAACATGGTGAGCAAATTACGAGAACAGTAAGATTCCTACAACACAAAAAGAAGAAAGCAATTATATACAGGCAGTTAGATGGACAACAGAGGCCAGGTCCAGGCACCAATATATTTATATTATACAATGTATAATACATAAAAGATGTATTGCATACGCACATGCACATTCACATTTTTGCCTTTTCTAAAGAACACTCTGTAGAACAACATATGTTCATCTTAATGCAGATAATCCAAGTATATGTTCATCTTAATGCAAATAATTTTCTTCTTCACAGGAAGTAGGGTAGGATTTTTGTTTTGTTTTATGTGGGGTTTTTTTTTGTTTGGTTGTTTTTTGTTTATTTGCTTACTTTCTTTGACTGCTGGGTTTAGAAATGAACAATAATTTGTTAGGGCCTCAAACTGCTCTTTCTAAGACCTGCTCAGATAGAAACCAGCAAAACCTTCCTGAAGTAGACTATCTGTCTTAAAACCTATACTCACTACTCTGAATCCAAGTGAGCTCTTGCTTTGCCCTGTTCAGAAACCTCCACGTTTGATTGGATTAATTCTTTGAAATCCAGATGCTTTTCCAAGAAACTCAGAACCTCTGCCAAGCACTGAAGAGGCACTTGGTTCTGTACATCACAGCCTTGCCCACAGCCCTCTTCTGTCTCAGGAAGGACAGATGCCACAGACTGATGTCATCTGTAACCTTCTCAAAGACTCTCTCAGAAGTTGCATGTACCCACAAAACCACCATTACTTAGAAATGGAATTTCCAAGAATCTGGGATTAAAGCCTCACCTCAACCTACCACCTTTATGCCAGGTTGGTGGAGCAAAATTGCTGCAAATGTCTTTTCATTGGCTTCCCAGGGAACGCCAACAGAAACCTCTCACTTGGCGTACACCGATAAATTGCAATAAAAAATAATCTCCAAATATATAAGCTATAAACATTACGAGATCTGGCTTCACTCTATGATTTTTACCAGATCACTTCAAACTGTCTGCTTCCCCCAGTTAGTAATGATTAACCATCCTCACTGGATATACTGTCTGTGAATTAACAAATGCATATATGCAGCAACTCTTAGCTACAGGTATTGCTGCAAATGAGAAACAAACTAAACAGTGCAGGATAGAACCAATGTTAACTATCCTAATGCTTTGTAATAGCTGCATGATTTTCTCTATTAAAATCCAAAGGAACTGAAAAGTCAGCAAATGTTTCTATCAACTCTTACAGAGCAAACCTTAACCGAGTGATGCAGCAAGGTCAGCTGAAACGTACTCAGTCTCTCAACTCTCACTGAAGTTTCTGCTATGAAGTAGCTCAGATGTAAATATGGATCTAGAACAAGACCAGCTCTGGATCCAAATGCTACAGATAAACCTTTCTCTTGGTTACAAGCTTGAAGTAGATTTTCTGTGTAATAAAAAGGACAACTCCAAATTCGTCATGCATCCAGGCCTGGGGCCTCCAGCACAAGAAAGAGGCAGAGCTCTTAGAATGGGTCCAGAGAAGGGCCACTAAGATGATCAGAAGGCTGGAGCACCTCTCCTATGGAGAAAGGTTGAGGGAACTGGGATTGTTTTGCTTGGAGAAGAGAAGGCTCCGGAGAGACCTCACTGTGGCCTTCCAGTACTAGAAGGGAGCATATAAACAGGAGGGGGAACGGCTGTTGACGAGGGTGGATTGTGATAGGACAAGGGGGAATGGTTTTAAACTGAGACAGGGGAGGTTTAGGTTAGATATTAGGAGGAAGTTTTTCACACAGAGGGTGGTGACGCACTGGAACAGGTTGCCCAAGGAGGTCATGGGTGCTCCATCCCTGGAGGCATTCAAGGCCAGGCTGGATGTGGCTCTGGGCAGACTGGTCTAGTGGTTGGGGCAGGGGGCTTGAAACCAGATGATCTTTGAGGTCCTTTTCAACCCAGGCCATTCTATGATTCTATCATCGATCATGGTAATCAGAGTCTCAGTACAAAGTCCATTCTCCCATTTCTTTGGCTTCGGTAGTTTTTGGGTTAGCTTTTGCATTAAGCTTCTAAGTGTGTGTGTAAAGGGGGCAGTTCTGGCATTTTAGGCTCTTCTGGTACTTATTTTTGGCTAACAGTATTATTTTAGATAACATGCCATAACCCAGAGCAGCCTTCAGACCTTCAGTTAGCTCAATGAGCCACTTCAGAGTGCACAGAGTCAACAGGGTGTTATTTTCTTTTCTTTTCTTTTTTTTTTTTTTGGCTTACAGTGCTCTCATTCAACTTGTAATGCGTGTTCTTCCTAACATCAAGTAAATCTTACATAAACACTGCCATGTTTTCAGTTTACCACAAATATATATAGTGTATTGCACTTCTAACTTATGATCTACATACAGCATCCAATGTTTCTTTTATATTCATGCCCTGCACGCTTGTACAACACAACCTCAGATGTCAAGAATACAGGAATCTATTGGACTGTTGACCCCGGCCCATACAGGTGCATGGAGTTAGTCAGTCATGGGTAGCAGGCTTGAATTTTTCATAGAATCATAGAATGGCCTGGGTTGAAAAGGACCACAATGCTCATCTAGTTTCAACCCCCCTGCTATGTGCAGGGTCGCCAACCAGTAGACCAGGCTGCCCAGAGCCACATCCAGCCTGGCCTTGAATGCCTCCAGGGACGGGGCATCCACAGCCTCCTTCCAGTCATGGGACTTCTTTTATTCTAACCTGGAGATTAGAAGACCAGCTATGAGATGAACTACTGCCTGTTAGAATGTCAGGCTGTGGAAATAACAACAATCCTAGCAAAACCACAGTTTAAAGCACTATTTCGCTCAAAAACAGCCATGATAAACCAATATCATTATTGAGGGGGGAAAAAAAAGCCAGCTGGTTTGTTTTTTCTTTGGTTATTGCAGAAAGCTCATTTTCCTTTTCTATTTTTTCAACAGGAATCAACATTTGCCTCCTATTTGAGGTGCAGCAATGTTAAATTTCTGTCAATCGGCTGCGAGACATGCGATTTGCATAAGAGATTCAAACGTGCTGAATTTAATCACTTGAACTGTAATTTAAAGTCGTTCCGCATTCCGCTGCAGTAGGGATCAGGGCAGCAACGTGAGCTCCGTAGAAGCGGGGCCGAGCGGGGCCGGGCCTGCCAGGCTCCCGCCCCTCCCCGCCACGCCGCCTTTCGCGGTGCGTGTCGGGGCGTCATGGCGGCGGTCCTGCTGGATCTGGCGCACTGGAGCACCTGGGCAGTGTGTGCCGTCATCAAGCTGCCGCAGCTGGCGGCCGTGCTGGCGGCAGGGTCAGCGCGGGGGCTCAGCCTTGGCAGCCTCGTGCTGGAGCTGGCGGGGTAAGGCGGTGTGCCGGACTCTGGGAGCGACAGCACAAGGGGGAAGTGCTTTAAGCTAACAGAGAGGAGATTTGGGTTAGCTGTTGGGGGGAAATTCTTCGCTCAGAGGGCAGTGAGGCCCTGGCACAGCTGCCCAGAGAGCTGTGGGTGCCCCCTCCTTGCAGGTGCTCAAGGCCGGATTGGGTGGGCCCTGGGCAGCCTGAACTGGTGGGGGGCAGCCAGCCCATGGCATGGGTTGGGTGGGTGGGCTGTGAGGTCCCTTCCAACCCAACCATCCTGTGATCCTATGATCCTGTGGTACTTGGGTTCTCCGTGGTGCTTGTGCCTGTTGTGCAGGTACTTGTACCAGTCAGGCAGGATTCTCTCACCCATGCAGACAAAACATAATCAGTCCTTCAGAAGATTACAGGCTTTTTCAAACTGCGTTGAGGACGAAATTTGAAGGGGTTTCACTGATGCTCTTTGAAAGATTTATTGGCACTGTTTGTATTTAGTAACACTGTTCATCCTGCAGCCCATAGTGGGTCCAGCCACAGAGAGCTTTCTGTCCTCAGGCTCTGGGATGGTTCTGTGGAGCCAGAATGCAGTGACCGGACCAAGGAGCAATGTGAAGAATGATGATAGTGGAAAGAGATGTATCCGAGTTTACAACAAATAAGGCTGAGAGGAAGTTCTTGACAGAATTTAGCTGTTTTAATCCTGAGTACTGTAAAAGCCCGTTACCTACCTTCCTATAAACAGGAGCTGCAGGAAAGAATGGGACAAACTCTTTAGCAGGATCTGTCGTGATAGAACAAGGGGAAATGGCTTAAAGCTCAGAGAGGGTAGATTTAGGTTACATGTAAGGAAAAAGTCTTCTGCAGTGAGGGTGGAACAGTTTGCCTAGAGATGTGGTTGATGCCCTGTCCCTGGAGGCTTTCAGGGCGAGGCTGGATCAGGCCCTGGGCAGCCTGATCTAGCTGTGGTGCCCGTGTTCATTGCAGTGGAGTTTGACTAGATGGCCCTCAGAGGTCCCTTCCAACTCTTAAGGATTCTATGATTCCACAAGGCAGAAAGTTCCTCACGCCATCTTTGTATGCTGCAAACCACTATTTTTTCTCCACTGGTCTTTCTCTGCAGACTCTACAGCTTGGAAATTTCTGTCGGACTCTGTGGACTTACATGATGATTGAAGAAAGTAAGGAATGCGTGATTATAGCATCCTTTTAGATATTTTGTCGTGGAGCAGCAGGAAGATTTGCCGTTGCTTGGTACACTTAAGAGCAGGCTCCCAGTCTGACTATTCAGCTACATAGGACAATCTTATATCGGTGTAGTCTGGATGGCTTGGAAGGCATTTCTTACTCCTGTAAGACGTGTTTAATTTATAGATGGAACTACAGACATAAACAAATCAGAGTTATCACAGAGGTGCCAAGATAATTGGAAAGAGAAGATGATAGCTTCAAGGTCTAGAAGCCCATATTGTATGTCAGGAAGCTGTCTGCATCTTAACTCTACTTGTGGATAACAACAATAGGCTATGGAATAATCAGGCTTGCACTTGGTGTGCATGTTTTTTTGATCAGTTTGAAAGCAGGGACTATGCCTATCCAGATCCTTTTGGCACAACCAAAAGATAATTAAAAACAATAAAAAAATAAGTTGTGAAGGAGCTGTTGTGTCCCTTTGTGCAGTCATGCTGTTTTATGTCTTTCTGTCCAGCTTCGTGGTGTTTCTGAGGTACCAGAATTATTATGATTACCCTCTGCAGACATACCTGGAATATCCCATCATCATCGCACAAGGTAATGAAGCAGGGGTTTGGAAATGAGACAGGACTCCCCCAGCAGGCCAAGGCTCTGCATGGAGGTAGAATACTCCACTGCAGTGATGTGAATCCATTGACCAGTTCTAGCTGGAGTTGGGAGGAAATGGGAATGAATATCTCAAATATAGTTGAATTCTTGTATGTTTGATGAAAACAGATGGTCGGTTAGAGGAGAATGATCTGATTAATAGACACGCAGTGGAGTTGCAGTGTGAGCTTATCCTTTATTCGGTTACTCCATATTGGAGAGGAACCTTATAAATGCTCCAGACTCTGAGGAAAGCTTCCTTTTGGAGCTTGCAGCGTTTTGGACATTGATTGAATTTGAGAGACAAACCTGTAAGAAACGAGGCCATAGACATGGTGCCCAGTGGAGCTCCTTTTCTAGAACTGCATTTGGGCCCTTTCCTTCCCTTGGCTGACAAGCAATCTTTTATTTATTTCAGATGTCATTCTCCTTTTGCTTATTCTGCATTTCAGTGGAAACATGAAACAAGCTTTGCTTTATGCAGTCACGTATCCTTTGCAATCCAGCAGTTTTGGTTTATGTTACTTGTTTGGTAGCTCTTTGCATAGCTGTGTCATCATCTGTTTTGTGCTCGTATTTGTTTTGCAACTCATATTCAGCCAGCCGCCTCTCAGCATGCATTCCACATTCACATGTTATTTCTTGGACTGCAGTAACATCTCTGTGTGAAGGCAGCTGTGCATATAGCTAAGGCCCACAGCTTATAAGGAGTACGACCTGTTCTTAATTTACATCCTAGCTAGAGATGCAGGGTGCAAATGGTGCACCTTCTTTGATTCCTATCCATGCTGGTTGTACTTGTTCTGAGGAGGACTGTAGTGTTTGTTTTTAAATAATGCATAAGATTTAGGCTTAAATCTCATCTTTTGCATTGGAGCAGGTCTTCAGAAACCCAGGCACTCTTCAACCAAGGACTGCAATACAGGAGCACTTAGTGCTTCAACTAGTGTTTCTTATGTTTTATCCAGACTGTATAGTCTTATAAAACTTATTTCCAGATGCTAAATCTAATTCCCTAGAGGAAGCTTTGGTATCCTAGAACATTCAGTGCTATGGAACTTAACGTGCTGTAAGGTTCTGGGGGGGCTGGTACGTGTTAACACTGCGGAGGTGGATCATAGACCTGGCCATGGTAAGTGCTGCATGATTATTTGAAATTATGTCCACACAGGGAATTATCTTTTTCTGGAAATCTTTATTAATGAAATCTCTACTTATATTTGTTCTTGGAAGAATTCGTCATTTAGTCTCACTTTCAGAACAAGCAACCAGTTTTCAAATACAGCTGTTTCTTTCACTTCTGTGAGTAGCTTGAAAACATAACACTTAAAATACAGACTGTAGGAAAAGAACTATGTTCTGAGGTAGAATTATGTTAATTGTGGTGGGACGAGTGTTAGATCTGCTGGTGTGACCTTGTCACTGAGTCAAATTAGAACTAGCAAGGAAGGCTGAATGGAGCTGGTCTCTTCAGTCCCAATGGCATCATCCCCGTTAGTAGGTCTTTAGTGCGAGAAGGAAAGAACAGAGCATCAGTCAAAGCTTTTGTAGTGTGGTGTTACATATTTCACAATATATATTTTTTTATTTAGTCCTAGAGTTTTTAAAGAAAAGTTATCATTGTAGGTTAAAGATGGTCTTTGACCTTTTTTTTGGAGCAGAGAAAGTACAGAGCTGATTCCAGATGAACTGGAATTGTTGATGTAAAAGATACTACAGATAGGGATGAAAGCTTCTAAGCCCAGTAGCAATGCTTACTTGCAAGGGAAATCCAAGCAAGGCCCGAGGGCCCACAGGGAGGGTCTTTGCAAAATCCCCCTTAGAAGGACAACAGGTTGAATAGTCCTTTCCCTTCATTACTTTTCTCCCAGCTATTGCACTCAGTTTCCACACATTCTTCTCAGTTTTCTCATTCTTTCATGGTTTTGTTTGCCAGACATAATGGTAACAGACGGTATGAATCAACCTTGCTGTTTAGACTAGATCAGTCTCATTTTAGCTAACATCCATAAACAGTATTATGGAGCAGGTTGAGGAGTTTTTTATTTCTTTACCTCCTATTATATCAGCCTCTGCCAAGTATTTGCCAACAGCAATAGCAGCTGTGCTCCCTGAACTTCCTCCTGAGCAGTACCTTAGAAACCAGTGCTTTGTTTCTGACAACGTTAATTTTGTGCTTCATGGTTCCTTGCTAAGGAGGTGTAACGCTTAGGTTGCAAATTAGAAAGTATGTACTTTTTTTTCTCTTCTAAATGAAAAATCTGCTCTTGTTTTTAGTAAGGTACGCACTAACAGCTGTATGCTAAACACTTGGCTAACAGCATGGCAGCAGCAGAGCTTCCTTCTCTTTCTCCATGCTTTACAGAACTTGTGCACACTCATCAGTGCAGCGAGTAAGCTCGCTCAGCTGCGGTACCTGTGGCAGACCAAAGATTCCGGACAAGTGAGCGCCTTGACCTGGAGCATGTCTGCATACACCTGTGCAAGTAAGCCATGGAGGGCACATCGTTTGAAGCCGTGTCTGCTCCTAATCCCATCAGTAGGTCTTTGGTCAGCCATAGCGGATAAAAATCTTGCCTCGTGCAATTTCACTTAGCACTGCCTGCTGAGGCACAGATACCACACAGTCAGTCAAGTGTCATCACTGACACCAGCTTGGTCACCGTGCCACTTTGATTTAGGAAACGTGCAAGAATGATTAATGGAACCTGATGCGGATGAAGTGGTTGAAAGGAGTGCCTTTATAAGGAAAAGATTTCAGTGTTCTGGCATTTAGTAATTGATCAGTGTGAAAAGGTGCTACGTTTGCTGTTGCGTAGACAGAGTGCTAATACTGAAAAGCCATTTACAGATACACGCTTTAATGCTGAACGCCTTTAACTCCATGTCTAAATGTAAATACTTCTTTCAATAAAGAAGAACAAAAAATGTATCAAGAACACTGAGCGGCCACCATAACACCACTTATTGGTGGTGTTTATCAGAGGTGCCCTCACAAAACTTGTATATCTGAACTATGAAACATACTGCTCCTGGGTCTGTTTCCCTGTGAAACCGATGTTTTTAAGTCAGTCAGTAGAAGTTGTGGTCTGTCAGCTGAGCAGTGGCAGTAGTCTTTATAAATGGTTTTAGCCTCCTACAAATGCAAAGTATTTAATGTTTAGATTTGTCGTGGGAAGGGAAGCTTAATTGCTCATATTTGCAGAGACCTAAAAGCATGCATGTGAACACTTACAATGGCTTAGTCATGCTAACAAGATTGTGGGTGTAACCCACTATCAGCTGCAGCAGGAGGGGACAAACTGAAGGAGAAGCAGCGACCTCTGACCTCCAGGGAAATAGAGATAATAAGAATTTTTATACCACAATCAGTGATTTCCAATTAAAGCAAGGCCCCTAGTACAGCACCATTCAGCTTTGAGAGTTGATCGCTGAGGTTAGAACAGTGAGGAGTGGATGCACTAAAAGTGGAAGTGTATATACAGTGTGTATTCTCATGCCAGAATATCCTCTGTTGCAAAGCACAGACTTCAGCAGTGTTTGGAAGTTGTAAGCATGTTCTATCTCGTCCACTAATAACGATTCCTTCCATTTACAGCAAGAATATTTACAACTGTAATGACTACAAATGATCTGATAGGTGAGTATGGGGATGGCTTACCTTCCCAGGGAACAGCTGCCTTGGTAGTTCTCAACTGCATCGTAAAAGCTTAAAATACATAATTTGCGTCTAATTTAATGATGAAGAAAATTTGTTTAACAGCTTCTTACCATCCTGTGAAAAAGAACGGTGCTGACAAAACTGAAAGATCTAAAGAGTACAGCACATATTATCAGTATGTGGTTCAAAGTCAAGAGCTGGCGGGTGTAAGAACGGCAACAAAATCACGTGGTACTTTGTGTTGAATCTTTGTTCCAGTTCAGAGCTAATGCTCCAGCAGAAACAAGAGTTGAGTGGATTTTTTAAGCAGGCCTCTGCAGCACAGTAAGGCTCCAGTTTTACAAGCAGTTAAAGTGGCTCTTCCACTAGAAGAAGAAATGCCCTTTTCAGTTCCTTATTCCTTCCCCATCCCACTTGCTTTACTGCCTGGGTAGGAGTTGGTGGGGCCATGCTGTTTGCAGGATCACCAAAAGAATGGCCAAGCGCACATGCAAAAGTACAGCCTGGGTCAGCTATTGAGCCCAGCTTACCCACAGCTGCTTAGAAGCCAGGGAGGTATGGTGGGGGGAGGAGGGAAGGGACAAAAGCACTGTCTTTTCTGGAAAGCGCCATAAAACTGGATCCTTCGAATGTAAGCTGCCTCTGGTTAAGGCTGCGTTTTAAAATGCAGCACAGTGGGCTTGGGAATGTGAAAGGGATGGCAGCAAACACTGACACTGTGCAGCCGTAATGGAAAGTGATTCGAGTTCATGTCTAGCACTTAAATAGTTTGGGATGTTTATCCTGATCCATACGTGCTCAGGGAACTCTTAAGGAGTACTTCTGAACCAAAGCTTCACTTGCCTGTGAATGTGTCACAGGTGGAGGCATTGTGCTCATTTTGATTTAAAAAAAAATGGAGAAATTTAATCATGATTGTGAAGAACAGTGCCTTTTCCTGAGTTGTCAGATTTCCTGTCGTTAAATATGACAGATGTATTTCCTGTATCCCCGGAGTCTCAGCCTGACAGAGGGACAGGGAGGTGATTGTCGCTCTGTACTCTGCGCTTGTGAGGCCCCATCTGGAGTACTGCGCCCAGGTCTGGAGCCCCCAGTACAAGACAGCTGTTGGAGAGGGTCCAGAGGAGGGCCACAAAGATGATCAGAGGGCTGGAGCACCTCCCTTACGAAGACAGGCTGAGGGAGCTGGGCTTGTTCAGCCTGGAGAAAAGAAGGCTGCGGGGTGACCTCATTGCAGCCTTCCAGTACCTAAAGGGAGCCTATAAACAGGAGGGGAGTCAACTCTTTGAAAGGGTGGATAACAGCAGGACAAGGGGAAATGGTTTTAAGTAGAGGGAGGGAAGATTTAGGTTGGATGTCAGGGGGAAGTTCTTTACTATGAGAGTGGTGAGGTGCTGGAACAGGCTGCCCAGAGAGGTTGTGGATGCCCCGTCCCTGGAGGTGTTCAAGGCCAGGTTGGATGGGGCCCTGGGCAGCCTGGTCTAGTATTAGATGTGGAGGTTGGCGGCCCTGCCTGTGGTGGGAGGGGGGTTGGAGCATTATGATCCTTGAGGTCCCTTCCAACCCAAGCCATTCTATGATGAACAGATGACAGCAGAGAATAATCTGTTTATTATCAGCAATGTACACAACTGTAAAGGACGCAGAATCTGCGGCGCTGAGTTTGAGTGAGGTGTAAATACACGTGTGGGTGGGGCGGCTCCGCCTTGTGCTGCTCTGCTGGCTTTGTCCCAGGAGGAAGGTGCGTTATTTTCAGACAGCCCTCACAAACGCTGAGTGCTTTCAGTGCCCTTCTCTGCTGCATTTACTTTGAGAATTTCTGGGTTCCTGAAGGCGCTCACTGAAATCAATGGGCTGAAAGGAAAGCAGCAATTTGTACGCCAGGACAGGTTCACAAAAAAGCGTCTGCTGGAAATGACCGCAGATGAGTTTTTGGAACGACGCTTAACGAGAGTTGTTTGTTTTTCCTTTGTAGTTCTCATCCGTTTCATAACCATGCTCATTCTCAATATTTGGGTCACGGCCACAATCCTGCGCTACAGGAGAGCTAAAAAGACTGATTAGAAGATGCTCATCGGCATACAACGTGAAAAGAAAAAAAGGGAAAAGGAAACTGATATGGTTAAACAGCAGAAGTAAGCTGAGGAAAAGTTGAAAGGGGAGATTTAAACTGGATATAAGGGAAAAGGTGTTTTACCATCAGGGCAGTGAGGCGCTGGCACAGGTTGCCCAGAGAGGTGGTGGATGCCCCATCCCTGGGGGCACCCGAGGTCAGGCTGGAGGGGCTCTGAGCACCTGGTGGAGCTGTGGGTGTCCCTGCTCGTTGCAGGGAGTGGGACCAGATGGCTTTCAAGGCTTCCTTCCAACTCAAACGATTCTGATTCTATGAAGCGCTCTCTCTTAAGCCGAGTATTTATCCTTAGACAGATTTAGTGCAGTTCTGCTTATTTTCTCATAGAAATAATTCTGATAAGATACTTAATTTAGGCAGCACGCTTTTATTGGTTATTTGAGACAAGTTTCCCTGATACCACTTTTTCTCTGGATTCTTTTTTAGTAAATGAACAAGGTATTTGTATTTAGACATGTATGTTTTCATATCACTTCAGTACTTTCTGGTTACATATTAGCAGTTATTTTCTTCAATTATACAATTATACAAGAGAAGTTCGTGGCAGCATATCTGCTCTTCTGTCTATATCTGCTGCCAGTTTGAAAACGGCAAGTGCTTTTTTCTCTTGCAAGCAACTCAAATAGTTAGACATTAAGTACCTGTATTTTAGCATAGAGAAAATCTGAGTAAAGGCCCAATTCAGAATATATTTCTAAACGAGTTTAACAGAGTCAGGGATCCAGCTGAGAATGCAGCACTGCACGCAGCACTTGAGCAGTACATTCACACAGCTGATACAGGGTATCTGTAGTCGCTTCCATACAGCCAGTTTTTATTATGGTAAGAACAAAAACAACTGTGTTCTTTTTCAACCTGAGCTCTCCATCACTGAACATACTGTTGTGGGAACAGCAGTAACTGGAAGGTACGGAGATCAATGAGACTTTGACTGAGAGTTAATTCTGTTCCGAGAGAGGCTCCTGCAGTGATGCCCAGTCTCCATATGCAATCTGTACTGACTGTGGCCCATCTATGCACTGTGATGCATTGAAGCAAACCCGTCTCCAGTGGTTACCAGCTTTTGATGATACTACAGTATGCTTTATTACTTTTTACCCTGTCCTGAAGAATTTAAAGACTGAAGTTGAATTTTTACTTTGGAGATTCCATCCGGTTTTAGTAGGTATATTTGAAAAGGGAAAAGGATGTTCTTGAAAACTTTTAGGAGGGGATTTTAGTTTTGGAAGAGGTACTTTTCCAACCCGAAGTTAGAGCAGGTGCCATAGAGAAATACAATAACCACTGATTTCTCAGTACATTCTCCAAAATGAGAAGATACGCCTTTTCAGTAGAGTTCTTACACTATTACTGCTGATCGGCATGCTAAAAACAAGGCACTCGTGATCCTGTCATGCTTGCAAACTATGGGAAGTCTCATTGACTACATTTGAGTCAGGTTTTCCTTGCAGCATGCTGAATCAATGGGGTGTTACGGAGCAGCGGGATCTGCAAAAGCAGATCTTTCTGCCAGCAGTCGTTCAGCAAGCAGAGACCTTCGCTGTCTGAAACAAAGCTGCTTTGTCAGCTCTGATTCTGGGAGGGAAGCAGTGAAAAGAGGTATGTCTGTGGACATAGGATTTTGAGTATCTCACATTATTGAGAGAAAATTAAAACATGAGGCTTTTTTACTGCTTCAGTAAAGTGTATGAATGCTCAGAAGTTTCTCTATTGGTTGAGAGAGTAATTGTAAATATTCTGCTAATGATTTTACCGAAGTTATCTGAAATGTCTAAATAATCTGGTGGCAGGTGGCATGTAATAGCTTTTCCAGGTCATATTAATAAATGCTATTCTTCATGATTGATTAATGTCATTCTTGTGGTGAATTTTCATTGCGTTCGGTGTTTTATTCTGTGTCCTTTTATGAAAAGAGAATAAAATGTTCATTACAGGTCATAAATGGGCAGCCTTCATCTTAACGTTCAAAGCTTCAAGCTGTACATCAGCCAACCTGTACAGTGCACCTTACAGGAACAAAACACACATCTCTTATCTGTTTTTTAATCTGTTTTAATAGAGAAAGCTTTGTTTAGAGCCAGAACCCCGTTGTTGGTGTCTTTCAATCTCCTGAGTGATGCTGTAGGAAAACTGAGACCACTTTTGGTTTGATCATCAGCACTTCACGTTTTTCCATCATAAAACGTTGGAAATGCATTTAAGATAAGTTCTTCAGAAGATACTTGATGTATGGAGGGTAAGTCTTCTTGGAAACTTGTGCGAAACAAAGGAAAGAAACAGTTGGGTAAATGACGAGCTTAAGTAGAGTAATTCTATGGACTTGGAAAGCTGGGCCATGAGTTCTCACTCAAGCTGTGTGGGATATGGAACCGATCAGAAGGTAGCGGTGGTAGTTGTATGTACTTTTCTCTCTCTCTGTTTTTTGTTGGTTTTTTTTTTCCTTTCTTCCAGAGAACAATTTCATTTCTTTTTGTAAAGTACAAAAGTGTGGTCAAGTCCTGGACAAGCCCCATGTAAGCCTGGATCTTGTGGTCTTCTATCTGCAAACCATAATCTTCTCAAGTAGCTGGATTAAAGGCAATAGCTTTAGACAAAAGAGACGGGGAGGATAAATCTTGTTAAACTTGTCACTCAGTGGTTATTGGGGTGGGTGCAAGCAAGTTGTTCACTGCACAGTGCAGCAGCTGGCCCAAAGCAAACAGGGAAAGAGCTCAGGTCTGTTTATTGTTTGAAAGGCAGTAAGCAACTTCTATCCGCAGGGGTGAAGGTAATACTTCTCCACGTGCAGATCCTGTTGAAGTGCTGAATCGTGACCTGAAGCGTCAGGTGACAACACATTCACAGGGTAAAATCGCTTTCCCTGGCTTGGAAAGCGTGGGACCTACTGGGGTTTTCAAGAAGTGTGAGTTTTGCCCACAACAATACTAAATTAGAATCTAGTGCAGGCCAATGAAATTTGAGTGAAACCCCAAGTCTCTCCAGCTGTGACTTTATGAACTACGATTCTGTGCGTAGGCGGTTAAGCTACAGCATGCGTTCAGCAACAAAGCTCTCTTTAGCAGTATGACAGAGGAGGCATTTATCACGAGACCTGCTGCCCAAGAGCAGAACAAGGACGTGACTGCGGAGTGAGTTCTAAAAGAAGGGATGTATCGACAGTGGAAGATGGGTATGGTTACTTTTCCCAAAAGCCTGTTTCTGAACTGCCATCAGTGATCACACATGCAAATCCAGGACTTCCCCTCCATAAGACTTAGCTTAGTGTGGAGTAAGATCACACAGGCGCAGACGTGTTTCTTTGCATTGCACTAATCCAGCAAAAGATTTCATGGCTTCAAGCACCCAGCTCCCTGTCCTGGAACCTCTTCTGCTGGTTTATGCGTGTGTGGAGCTGCTTCTCAACCTGGTCCTGCCAATGCAATCCAATAAAAGAGGAGAAAGGAGCGGGCTGGCGGGCTCTTACCATAACCACTGGAGTTGAGAAGCAGCTCTGCTCGTTGGAGACAGTCGTCAGCAGTGAGCCATGCCTTTTCAATAAGTTACTTCATAGATATAGAATCCGTATCTATATACTTTGTTGATAATCACCAATTAATGAGATTTGTAATTATGTATGTTGCAGAGCATGAAATGTTGCCTCCATCACTACTAATGGTCCAACAGTCTCCCAGTACGCCATGCAAGAAAGCTGATTATTTTGTTTTTTTGGGGGTGGGAGGGAACAAAACAAAAAAACCAACCACCTTAGAATCAAATGTTATTAAATTCTTGATTTTGGTCAGAATTTGCTTGATTTTGAGCTTGAGTTCTCAGAGATAACGGCTGCTGGTATCAGATAGGTTCCCAAGAGCCATGAGAAGCAGTACCCTGAGAACCTGTCAGTTCACCACATGCTGGATGCTATTGGTGAGACCTCAGCAGTGACAGAGCCGAGCCCTGAGAGAGCTCAGCCTTTGCTGCCTGATGGCAGACAGAGACACCTCCAGGACGTCTACCAGTCCATCCTCCCTTGGTAGTGGTTTGGGGCAAGAACCCCTTTTTGGAAAAGATCCAAGCTGGCAGTAAAATACAAACGTAATGATCCTATGTAATACTCCTGGTGAAATTGAAGGGGATATCCTAAGTACAATTTAAATATTTGTCATAATTTTGTTCATGTACCGTTTTTCTGTTGTTGTTGGGGCTGGAATTTATCCAGCTCAGCAGAGCTAGCTTAGACTGTGAGTAGACTAAACAAGTGCTTCCTTATATTATGTGGTATTATTCATTCACGGGAAGAGCACTTGAACAGGGCTGAAATCTTGTTTTATCTGCAAGCATTCTGGAAATGAAAGGACAGAACCTGCACAGTCTCAGCATGGCAAGAAGAGCCAGCTAATAATGATTAAAATTGAATAGTAACATGGCTCCATGCTAAAAAACGATTTTACTTACCACCTTATTGTAACTGGAAGTCTTCAGTGTACATGCCCTCTTTCGGATGTAGACTATTTCTGCTTTTGGAGGCTTCAGTCAGCAGTACCAAAGTGCTGACCTGTCTCACACCATACCAGAGGTGTAAATGGAAGAGCATGCTTTAAATGCCTCAGTGCCCTGTTATGTAAATCACATGGTCAGGACTCTATTGAAGCATAAAATGAGCTTGTGCAAAGCACGTTTTTATGTTACCCACCTTTCACCTTTGAGTGACTACATACAGATTCCACCAAGCTGTGAGAAGGCATTTTTATGTCGTTCCTCCCAGCAACCTAAAAAACGCCACAGGAACATACAACTGCTGCTCTCTGCCCTTTCTTTTCAGGGTGAAGATGCATCCTTCCAGAGTTCTTTAGGTATGCAGGATTACATACACTTCAGACTTTTGCGCCCTCGTGCAGCAGTTCATTCACCATGTCTTTCATTTTGAAAGATCACTTAAATGTCAGTTGCTGTAAGATCAGTGGAGCAAGAGCAGCACTGATAAAATCTAGCAGCATGCTTGCAATAGCAAGTATCAGGAAGTAATGTGACTTTCTTACCCCTATAAAACACCACTTTGTGCCTACAAAGGGGTAAAGATTCTAAACCCCAAACTTTGTAGCAAGGCCTAGTCCCCACAAGCATCTTGGAGCTACAGTTTATGGTGACCTCTCTTATTCACTGCAATAGTTCTGAAATGAACTACACCAGCAGTGTTCAGACTGTTCTGCCACATACACCTCAGTAGGCTCATCTCATTTCTCAGGTGACCATGTCTGTGTGTATCACCTGCTTTACGGATAACTTTAACCAATAGCATGAGTTAGTTTCAGAACTGCTCTGTCAACATCTTTTTAAACAGATTCAAATGAAAACTCCTTCCCACTCTTGTGAGATTTCAAAGCAGTATGCAAGCCCCCATGGTCCATGGGACACTGATAATCCCCGAAGTAGCTTATAGTGTCACTGCAAGATTATATTCCAAATGCTCACACTCCTAATGAACATCCAGAACTTCCTGAGAAACTAAACACAGAAAGCACCCTGTGTCCAGCAGAAAGTTTGCTGGCCATGGTGACCCAAGGGAGCCGCTGAATGCCTGCCAAACATCCAGCATCTTCAAGAGGTGGTAAGAGATCCAGACACTCACAGTGAAACATCAGTGATACTTTACATCTGCTGACTGTCAAAGTACTTCAGCTTCTGCGTTTCCAAATCCTTGGAAGAACTATGGTCTACATCATGTTTTAGATGCAGCATCAGCCATGCTAAGAGGCTCAGGAAGTACTGAGTTACGTTGCACACACGCTTGGTGCTCGATCTGGCATCGCTGTAAGGGGCTGAGCTTCGGCAGGAGCCACTGGAACTATGGAAGTGCAGCACACAACCAGGACAGACATGGAAATTTACTTTCAGGAAGGTCTTTGTGACAGCTGACACACACTGCTCAGATGGGGTCTTCTTGTCCAGCTTCTGTGCTGATGAGCTCCTGGATGGAAACCAAACAGCAACTTCTCCGTGTATGTCTTGAGCTGCTGGCTCAGTTTGACCCCTGATTTTTCCAGAAGGTTAATCTGCAGCTTGGCTGTATACTTTGGCTGCATCTGTATACTCTTGTGAAACAACAGGACTTGCAATAAGATAATTTTTGTAGCTAAAATTAGCCAGGCCATAAAAACGTCCTGTTTGCTGCAACAGCCCTGTTACAAAAATAATCTGTATGAAATATCCAGTCCCTGATATTCTTCTCTCTCTCAAGTTTTAAATGGTTCCTACCAGACAATAGGGAGACACTGCAACCTCCAGGAACTAATATTAACAGGGTCCTTTCAGTCCACAGATCAGCAAATGGAAGCTCTGACATGTGAGAAGGACAGAAGAACTGCTCTGGCCTTTCTGTCCTGGGTACAAAACAAAGGCTGTTCACATCACACCACTGGCCAAATGATCTCCACGTTACAGCTCAACATTGCCCACAGAGTTCCTTTCTTTTGGGACACAACTGCATGTGGGAGAACTAACGAATGCTACAGTACTTTCATCCCTAGAGGCACTGGAAACTCAGAGACCAAGTCTTAAAGTCCCCCTTCCAAGGTGGACTTGCTTTGTGGGAGAGGTCCAACCAGCAGACCTCCTGTGCTCCATTTCAGCCCCTGTCATTCTACAATAGCTTCTCAATTCCTGCTCTATGTGTAGCTAGTAACTATTTAAGTAAGTACAGAATGTATAAACTGTGGCTAGTAAATAGTGTATGACATACAGTTCCTAAAATACCAGGCACGACAGGGATGCAGGGATTCACAATGGATGAGGGCAAGACATGCAGAGGAAGTGTAACAGATCCAACCCAGTACATGATGGGCTGCAAACCAGCTCCACGGAGTCTGCCCTTCTTCCCCACACAGCCTCTGCTTGGCTTTGCCTTTCCCATATCTGCCACAGTAGTTGCCTATATATTTCAATACTTCAATTAATTACCAGCTTGTCAAGTTCAGGAGCTATTTTACCTTACTCAAATAGTTTATTTAAAAATATATATATAATATTCTCCAATTCAGAAAAGGATAGAACTTCCCACAATGTAACATTTTTTTTTTATATATATAAAATATTTATGCATTCAGTGAATGGAAACAGTTTTACTGTATACATTTTTAATGTTGTACTCTACGCAAATCTGCTTGACCTAAAAATATACCATACTTCTGTAAATCCAAACAAGCAGGGAAAAAACACTGTAGCTGTGCGTTGGGTTATAATACCTAAAGAGAAATGATACGAAAGATTTAGGTCTGGATTTAAGAACTCACAAACAATGTTTTACTTTGCGAGTGCATAAATAGAAGACTGAATACATTCTGGCTCTGTTAAGCTGAACTGCAGTTACAAAATGCAAATATATTTATTCATTTTCAGTATTTCAGTGTTTCCAAGTCCACCGTTCATGATAGTGTTAAATAAATCATGGTCCTATCCTTCCAAACATTTCAACACTCTTTAAAAAAAACAAAAACAAACAAACAAAATTTTAAAGTGAAATGTCCTCCTTCATTGAAGTGTTAGATCATATTTTAAATTACTGCACTCCCACACAATAGTTTATATATATATATATATTTTAAATATATATATATATTTATAATATATAAAGAGACCAAATAGGAGACTACATTTTTTACTGTCAATATGTTGAACATAGCATACTGCAGTTGTATAAAACATGCATTTTCTGGGATAATGATGAACGCATCATGAATGAGTCCACATAAACTCTATTTTTTGTACAACTCCCAAGTAAAAAAAAAAAAGTCCAATTAAGTGCCTCTGAGGCCCTTTATTCCCAGCTATCCGTTCTCAAAACACACTACTGGAATATTTATCTATGCCTACAGCTATGTGCTAGAGAACCAGATTTAAAACTTTAAAATACACCTACAGTATGTATTGGTTTTCTTTAAAGTTTGTGACAGTTCTTGGGTGTTGTGTTGTGAAATGTAAAAAATAATCACAGATTCTCTTTTTTTTTCTTCCAGAAATAAACACACATCTAGGAGAGTATGCAAAAACAAGGCAAAATGAAGTTTTCATAGCACTTAATGAGGGTTAATATAAGTCAATAACTATATTGAGGTTTGTAAGGAGGGCTGGATGAGCAGTTACATGTATAAGCACATGGTCTACTAAGTCCATTCTTATCAGACATTGTTTTTGTAACCAACACTTCTCCACCCTCAAAACCAGTCGATATACATTCAAAGTAAGTTGACATTGATATACCTACTAGGTGTAAAAATAGTGCACTATTTTTTCTGCCACAAAGCAAAATTGCATCCTAAGAGCTGGTAAACCTTTTTTCCTTAAATACAGAGAATGGGCAAAAAAACTCGAAAAAAATTAAATTAAGGCAATTAGACAGGTAAAACAGGACTGCCCATGATGACGCAGCTGAAACTAGCATACACTTTGAACTAGCTGCTGAACACTGACATGCAGCTTTTGATAGACATGTATGAATGATATAAACTTCAACATTATGGCTTTATACAAGTGCATAGTTGCAACTGCAATAAGTAACGGTATCTGATTAATAAGCATAAAAAAATAAAGTGGAAAGATTTTTAAAACCCTCTTGCAGTATTACAGTACAATATATATACACAGTATAATGGTCACTTCTTACAGATGCAGTCTATATCACTATGATGGATCGTCCTCCTGTCCTCGCAGGCATGCTGGTGGCATCTTTATGAAAGCTGAAAAGTCACTTTCTTCAGTTTAAATATTCATTCCTCTCAATCCTTTTATGAAATGTAGTGTATGTGTCTTGCTGAGAAAGCTTTTGTGGAACAGAATTTAAAAGGTTACCTAACATATCCTTTTACTATTTACCAGCCATTCCTTGTTTGATCAGTCACTCGGGGGAATACAGGAAAACCCTCAGAGATTAGTAATTTATATTGCAGCAAAAATGTAAACCTCTGATATATATAGCACAATCTCTCAGGAAAATATATATTTTTAATATATTTTGGGATATGTCTCAGTCTTGCTGTAACAGGAAGAAAATTATCACCTTGAGTTGCGTCTGCGTTCATGGAAAGCAGTTAGCTGGAAAAGAAGCAGAGAGTTTGGTCAGTACATGCAGTGAATGAATGTCTGACAAGAACATACTTCCTCAAAATCCTCCTTCGAGACGACCTTATCAGTAAGCTTGGGAACAAGTCATTCCTCTGCATTCAACAGCATCACAGTACTTAAGTATTGTACTGTTACGTACAGTTAAGTATAGTACAACATTACGCATTATGAGCCCAAAACAATTAATCCCCCTTGTAATAGATGAGGGTAAAATCCAAGTACATTCACACTTTGTTTTTAAGGTAAGCCATGGGACGAATTAGATCAATAAAACAGCTGCATCCTTTCTAAAGCAGTCAGAGAAACCGCACCACAGAAGCTGCCAAGCCTGTTTGTTTATGTAGTTTTATAACGCATTGTTAGGTACCCAAAAAGCACAGCACTGCAAAGGAAAGCCAAGTCAAATTCACTTCAGAACATGGGTAGAAAAAGCAAAATGCAGAACTGTGATTTCATGTCTGCTAGCCATGGACACGTCAATTCAGGTTAAAAGCTTGAGAAAAAAATTCTCTCTAAATAGCAATTGTATTTTAGGTAAGTTCCAACTGTTACAACCTCCCTTTTAGCCTTCAGTAATTGTCTGCAGAGGTTAGCAGCATTAGCACTACAGATGAACTACTACTCTGACAACAGCAGATACTTTCTTTTGGGGCAGGCAGACATGAATTTTGGAGATCTAAAATTAGAAAAATAAGAGCACTGAAAAGGCAAAAACACCATTCTAATGAAAATGATCCTCTAAAAAAATTTGACACCACGAAACAGAATCTCATTTTTACTGTGTAAAATCTCAAAATGAGATCTTGTACTTTTCTCTGCTTTGAGAAACAAAATCCAACATAGCATGCTGTATTCAAAGGCAAACAAATCCATTCCTCGCTATTTAGATTTACCCCTTAAACTTCTTCAGAAATCAAAAACATCGTCATCATCATCATCATCATCATCATCATCAATATCATCAACATCATCAAATGACCAATCCCAGTCTTTAAATGCCAGATCAAGTAATCTGCAACAGGAGGGTTTGATGTTTAATGTGTGTCACAATCCTACAAGAAGCATCAAAATTCCATTTATTATCACTACAACTTTTAAAATAACTGTCTTAACATAGGTGGGCTCCTTCCTTTGCCTGCTATGGAGTATGAAGATTCAATTACCGTTTGGGGAGACACAAATATTGTATTCAAAGTAGATGAATCACACAAATAATTAAATTCTACAGAACACTTACCATATTGCTTGTTTTCCCCCAAAATTTCAGTAGGAAAGACCAACACACACATTTCATAACATTAGCTTTCTGTTTTGCTGCAGTTCTGTTGACCAACATGCAGCTTTATGCTCACCTACCATCCCTTTCAGGTCTATGTCTTTACAACAAAACTGAGTAATCTGGTTGTTGAATAGAACACCACATAAAAGTGTCACCTGAGCTCACAAATACAGTGGGATTTTGCCATTTATCCTGAATACAGTGAGATTACCCTAGAAAGATGTCCTATAGCCTCATTATTTTTACTTAGGCTATGCCAAAAAGGAAGATGTATCAACTTGTTCTCTATGCATCACTGCCCATGCTCCTACAGAATGGAGAAGAGAGCATATTATTTCAGCAAATGAGTCATTTCACCTATTTTAGGCACTTATGCTGGGATGGGATGAATCATTGTCTAAAGGCATTCATCTTTCTGCTACCATAGAAGGATTTCAGATGAACATCTAACTTCTTAATGACCATACTAACTTCTTAATGTACAGGAAATGAAACTCAATCTGTCCATTTTTCCAGTGAACTCAGGATTGAAGTCAGGATTACATGCCAACTACATGAGGCAGAGATAGAAACCATACTCTAAAGAAAAGCTTTATAACATGCTACAGTGTTTAGTTCAGTTAATTGCATCCTTTAAAAAAGCAGATTTCAGTTTTCATCGGGTTTTCAGCTTCTAAAGTGATTACACTTAAATTAAACTTCCAAACGTCAGTCCAGGCCCTCTAGGCTTTTTTTGCAGTTAGGTCTTGAAAAACTCCAACACCTCACTGTGGCCTTCCAGTACTTCAAGGGAAGTCATAAACAGGAGGAAGACTGACTTTGTACATGGTCTGACTGTGATAGGACTAGGGGGAACAGGAGAGTTTTAGATTAGATGTTAGGAGAAAATTCTTTGCTCAGAGGACAGTGAGGCCCTGGCACAGCTACCCAGAGAGCTGTGGGTGCCCCATCCTCACAGGCGCTCAAGGCTGGGTTGGGTGGGCACTGTGCAGCCTGAGCTGGGGGGCAGCCAGCTCATGGCATGGGTTGGGTGGGTGGGCTTTGAGGTCCCTTCTAACCCAAGCCTTTCTATGATTCTATGATAAGGCTGGAGCCCACCCAGCCCCAATAGCCATCTCTCTCCCTGACTGTCCTCACTGGGAAAAAGCTTTTGCTTTTTTTTTTTTTTTTTTTTGCTCCAGCTGGAATCTCTCCACAGGGCTAGTAGGCTCCCCAGAGCCAGCCCTCATCCAGGCTGAGCAAGCCCAGCTTATCCACCTTCTCCTCACAGGGCATGTACTCCAGCCTGATAGTCTCTGCTGGACTTTCCACAGTTGGTAAAAGTCGTCCTTGAAGTCGAGGGTATCTGCAGCAGTATCTCACTACATACTACTGAAGAACAGAGGGGTGAAATCTCTTCCCTCAATCTGCTGCTCACCTCCAGCTTGTCCCCAGCCACTCATTTAGCTGGCAATTAGGTTTTCATTCTCAGTAATCTTCATAATGGAAAATGGAAACCTCATGGAAGCACCAGTCAGATGTTAATTGGCTACAGCAACAACAATGATTTTTAGGTATGTGGTTTCTAATTAAAAGTGTTTACATCCATACAAATTTCCACAGGCTTGACAAACCTGCATTAAGGCAAGATGACCTCATTGGAATTACAATTTTCCACCTGTAACTTCTAAGCTGCCAGGTACAATTAAGAAGGTAACTTGAAAAGGTAACTTGAAAAGTTTAACTACATCCATAAAATTGTTTACACACCAATGTATCCATCCTCCTCCTTCTCCCACCATCATGAAATATGAAATACACAGATAGAAAAATATATGGATAGAAGAAAATGAAAAAAAAATGATCACCAGCTGAACAGAGGAGGATCACAATAAAAAGGAGGCTGTGGATGCCCCATCCCTGGAAGCATGCAAGGCCAGGCTGGATGTGGCTCTGGGCAGCCTGGTCTGGTGGCTGGTGACCATGCACATAGCAGGGGGGTTGAAACTGGATGATGATTGTGGTCCTTTTC
This sequence comes from Pavo muticus, assembly GCA_016647715.1. Taxonomy (NCBI): domain Eukaryota; kingdom Metazoa; phylum Chordata; class Aves; order Galliformes; family Phasianidae; genus Pavo; species Pavo muticus. The sequence goes on from JACDJE010000175.1 coordinate 2,014,514, forward strand.
AACCCAGGCCATTCTGTGATTCTATGAATATTAGGTACTGTTATGAAAGCATTTAGTAAAAAAAAGAACATCATGAAGATTGAAATAAGGATGGTGTAACAATTTCTTTCTGAGCAATTAAGGATAGCTATAGAAAAAGAATCAGAATTTATTAAATACCTTTTATATGTCAATAATAAGAAACAAAATAATGCTAACCAACCAGAATGTAGAAATACAGAAGCATAGTGTTTTACTTGTTCTCCAGGTTGCCATGAATAAAGCTTCACTGATTTATGCTTCAATCCAGTTACTGCTATTTTGGCTAGTTTTACACTAAGAATCCCTTCAATAACCATTCCCTAAAATGCAATAATTAAAATTTTCACTATCATGGATAAAATAAAAAAAATGTAATCATTTAAAATTCAAATTATAGGGTCAGACTTTCTTTTTAAGTTTGTGAAGTAAATAATCAAAGATTTGATAACATGGAAATTAGGAGGGAAGTTAAGTTGCTTTGAGTCCTTTCACTATGCATTACCATACATTAAATTTTACTTCACTTTTTTTTTTAATATCCAACTCTTCCTACATCGGGCTGTTTTGTGATTACAATGGCATCACAATACAATAGAGCATGCTTACGCTGCATTCCCCATTGTAATTCCAGTGACTCACCCAACCCTATTTTCAAGCAGCCAGCTCAGATATTGGTGGTAGTCTGATCACAGAAACAAGACCAAAACTATCTAGCCACTCCCAAGTTATTTCTCAAAGGTGAAAAATAATAACAATAATAAAAAATAAGCCTTTGTTGAACTGTCCATTGCTGCTGTTACATGGCAACAAATAAAAGAAAGGCAGATAGACCAAAATTTACAGAGGGTGTCAAAAACTGGGGATTAATATAACCAAGTATTAATGTTAGAACCTTAACTGTTACTTCCTCTTTAACAAACCCAGCAGTAATCTAGGTGATGAAAACAGCAAACTGAAAAAATCCAGAATACTGTGGAATCGCTTAAATGCTACCTGCTAAATGTTATCACTTCTATGGCTACAGCATAGGATTTTGCTCCTTAAAATTGATCTAATAATAGAACACTGTTTTTTATATAGGCATTTATTTTCCACATCAGAGGAATACGATGATAAGACTACTCTTTTAGGAAACATGAGACATGAGCATGAGTATTTCTGGGCTAAGTAAGGAGCTGAAACCAACTCTCCCACCCTTTGGCAAGTGTTCCAGCTATTTGACCAAATGGTGACCATCACTTCATGTCTACTTGCTCTCTTTCAAAAAGAATGAGTGATGCTCAGACAGATGTCTACCACTGCAGAAAATGGCACCATACTGTAGAACCTGCATGGGCATAGATGCAAAAGTGAGATTTATCAGAATAACCTTTTGCTGTACGTGTCCAAAAGCACTCTACGCTCTCTATTTTCTCCTTTTTGTTAGGATAACACAAATTCAATCTTACAAACAACTCTTCATATATATGAAACTGTAAGCAGAGTTAGACATAGATACATACATTTGGTCAGATGAATCACACTCTAACACAAAAATCCTCAGTGATGTTTCTAACATTAGAGTGGGGCAGGAATTCAAACACATTCCTCCAAACCACCCAGTAAGAAAGAAAAGACATGCATTCTTTTGCTATGTGTAAGCTCTTCTAGATTGCCTTTTGAAGGTGCCCACTTCTCTCCAAGGTTCATTAGAATGACAAGTACTTAATGTCATAACTCAGCTTCTAATCAGGTACAGTTTTGTTTCCTTAAAAACCTCACAACCCTCTTAATGACTCTTCACATATCTAAGCCTCATTTTCCCTACCAGCTTCTAGTTCACAGGAACAGTAATCTACGTTATCAGTAAAGGTAGGCTAAATAACAGATAATGCAGAGTCCTTTGAACGAGTAAACAAACATAATGATAGTTCTCATTACTTAAATGAGGTGTACAGAAGATGACATACTAGATTACATATCAGTGGTTGCCAACATTTGTTATCTACCTCTGATATCAACATATATCACGTTAATTACAGTGAAATGTTTTAAACAATAAAATACATAGCAGCTCTTGTGTTACCTTGGTTTGTTTGGAGGAAGCTGTCGACTTGGTCGTCTGATGGACTGGTTTGGCTGTACCTTCATAGAAGTTCTGGGAGAAGATCTAGCAAAGGGGTCTGGTGCTGGAGGTTTCTTGGGTATTTTTTTCACCAGTCGGCTCACCCATTTTTGCTGTTCTTCTGTAGAATTAGCTAACAGTAGTAGATTCTTCGCCGTTGAAATATCATAATACACTGTAGTAAGAGTTTTTCAAATAAAAATGAATAGTAATTGTTATTTTTCTAAACATGTCCCCCACATCAAAAATTTCACTAAATCTCATCCATTTCCTAAAACTCACTAACACTGTCACTTCACTCAGCAATGCTGCACAACAGTGTAAGCAGTCTTAAAACAACCATGCTTTACCATGCCTTCCTGTGTGATGCTGACAACGCAGCAGGTATGGACCTATCCACTGCTATGGCATTCACTCACAACAGTGACCTGATCCTCCTGTAGACACCTTCAGAAAATTTGACAGTTACATACCCACTGAAGAAAAACCTACCTTATTAAGTTTAGTTGGTGTCACAGACTAGGATCCTGTGATCCATTAGCATGCCTTGTGACTCCAGCAACTATACACATATTCAAATATCTGCTAATTACCTTTGCAAGGTGCTATAATCTCTTCCTTTTTATCCATATGATCTTTGTGACATTTGATATGGCAACGGCGACATTCTAGAGCAGGAGGAGGTTTAAACATATGCCAAAGAGGCTTCATACAAGCTTCACAATTGGTTGGAAAGTGATAAAGAGTAGGTATAAACTCATGTCCTTTGTGACAAATATAATTTGACTTCTCTCCCATGGGCTCCACAGGAAATTCCTGCTCCTTTTTGCTCTCTCCTTCATTAGCATATAGAATCTAGAATTAAAGCAAAATAATCTCAGTACTCTTATATGACAAACACATATTCAGAGTAATTCCTGAATTAGAAAACTGAAGAATAACACTGGAATGAGTATTTTCAACAATTTTGTAGTAAATACTTCAATTAGACAAAGTTAGGGAAATATTTTTGACAATATGATATGCCATGTAAACATTAATTTATTATTGAATACCTGGAATATCCTTGGAATTTCCTTGGCATCTGCTCTGTATACATCAGTCTGGGTGACTGGTCGGACATGGAACAGTTTGCTATGAGAAATTATTTCAATAAAGACAAAAACTAATGTTATCAAAATGATAATCCTGTCTTTCAGTCCTGCACATGAATTTCCAAGCCCTAAATAAACACAGGTCACAAATATAGAGCTGTATTTATGAAAAAAATGATAGCAGTGAAAACCTGACTTTAGTGATTGCTGGGAGCTTTCTAACACAATCCTCTGTTACACTCCAACCTTCAAATAGCCACAATCTGTATTTGTTAAGGAAATAAATTAATTATACAACCCACTTGAAAGAATGTGTTGTAGTGAAAATGTACAAACACTAAAAATTATAGCCTCTCAGCTACAGATTTCTTAACATTTCTTGCTTCAGTGTGTGTGTGAGACACGTCTAGCTCAGGTGGTGGAAGCAGTTCCCTTATGACAGTTCAGCGCTCTGTGTGTGTTAACAAACATCTCAACAGAGCTAACTGCAAAAGTGCGCTCCAATTGGCACTGTGCTCCAAGACCACATCTTTCTAAAAGGCCTTTTAGAAAAAAGTCCACCTGCAAATCAGAGGAAGCAATCTTGCGTGATAATACTTACTCTATGTCTAATACCATATAGGGATTGGATTGTTCTTTATCTTGTTCGCTGTCATAGAACAGGATCTTCTTACTGCTTACAATTACATACTGTTAGGAGGCAGAAAAGGATAAAACGCACATTATAATCCAACTGATCACATCGAAGATGTCACAGCAATATTTTTCTCAGTTTTATCAAATGGTAGCTAAAAGTATAATAGTAGCACTATATCCTGACACCATACTTTGCCAGTAAATTCACTGCACTATGAAATTTTACTACCTGATGTATTAGTTTACATTATCATATTCATTGGTACTCAAACAAATGTAACCATCTGTGAGGAGATCAAAATGAAAGTAAGGGAGAGATTAACACAAAAGCTTTTAGTTTCTAATTTACAGATTTAATTTTCTCTTGGATCAACAATAATTATCATCTTAGGATGCCTATTTTACATGTGCCACTCACAACTAATAGGCATCACACTCACAAAGATCAGAAAACAGCTAGGTACCCATAAGACCTCAAATTTCTAGAACTTTATCCAGAATGTACAGTTTGACTGAACAAACTGATATAAAACTGCATAGGTTACTCTTTCGGAGAAGACCACCAAAGAGGCTACTGAAAAGCATTCAGCAAGTGAGGGCTGCACAGAGCAGACGCACAGTCGTTAGTTTTCTCTCTTATATAGGGTATTTGTGAAAAGCATCTGTTTCCAGTCTATAAAGAGTTCTAGCTACACGATGCTGTTGAGAACATACAAATGCCTGAAGACTGTAAGCGGATTTTTTCACCTCTGGCAGGACAAAAAAGTGCCTTAACAGAATTACATGTTCAGAGAATGGCTTAGGTTGGAAAGGACTTCTGAAGTTCATCTGGTCCAACCCCTGTAACTCTGAGACACAGCTGTATAAGCTACTATACTTTATACATTTAAGTAATTACAAGAATATGTATTGATGAATATTAAAGTGCTGAAAATCTGCAGTGGATATAAAATCCAAACTACTCATGAAACAGTAAGATTTGAAAAAGAAAACTGTTGTATTATTATTGTTTACCTTTTTAACCCAACCAAACTTTTTAGTGTTATTTCGAACAGGTAGCGATAACCAGCCTTCCAATCTTGATTCTGGAAAAACAAAACAAAACAAAACATACAATGAAGAACGTAAGTATTCACAAAACATTCTTCTTGAGACTACTGTGCATTTAAAAATATGTATTGAAGGTCAACAAAAAAGCAACAGAGCAAAGATGAGAACATATAACATCTTACAAAGTTTATCACAGTAAATTTTCAGAAATCAATTAGTGTATTCCCCCATACAGCAATAACAAACAACGTGATTACAACAAACTAGTAGGTATGAGGAAGAAGGGGAAGAGCAAACTTGCAGTTATACCACATGCATTCCCTTAATCATTATTTCTATTATTTCTAAAGACTTTTAAAAAAATCTGTTAATCTTTAAGACTTAGAAGAACGTTGTCTGAAGATATTAGTAGACCACACAACATTCATTTACATATAAAAGACGAAACAGAGCAAAGTACCACCACCAATAAACCTATATCCTCTCTACTCGGGGTAAAAATTCAGAAGTTTTATATTCTAATTCATGTCCTTTTTTTTGCACTATGAATTTCTCCATATTTCTAATTCTGCCTAAATCTAGAATTTCTATTCCAGAGTAAGTAATTTTTTGCTAAGCCCTAGGCCTTGCCTAAATTCAACTGCCCTTTCATACACTTGTGATATTTAATATTACACCATCACATTAGTCAGACGCCCCATCCCTGGAGGCATTCAAGGCCAGGCTGGATGTGGCTCTGGGCAGCCTGGCCTGGTGGTTGGCAACTCTGCACATAGCAGGGGGGTTGAAACTAGATGATCATTGTGGTCCTTTTCAACCCAGACCATTCCGTGATTCTATGATACGAAATGATTCTATGACATTTATCTACAGCATTACCCCTCAACTGTTGTTTGATGTACACATTTCAGTAGTAACCAAAAGCCTGCCAGGATCAAACTTCCCTTGCGCTCGGTAACACGTAATATCTTGTAGTCTTTGACACTATTTTCACAGTACCATTACATATAAAAGTTTCTATCCACTGTGGGAAAGAATTTTCCCCCTCCCTCTCTGAGTTCAAATTCTGAAGCCATTAATATTAACAAACATAAAACAATTAAAGGACATGCCCCGCAACTGCAAAAGCTGTTTTCTTTCTCACGAGATGGCACCGGCAGACTTGTGCCCACATTTAATGTAGGTTAACAAGCAACGATTAGATATTCATAGAATTTCTGTTATGTCTACAGAGACTTGAATATTCCAAAATTTTCACAGTATGTTTGTAAGCACCAGGAGGAAAAAAAAACCCCACGATATCTTATCTCCAATCTGCTGTTAGAAAATAGTCCTAGTTTAGACATGACCGTACTTTAGAACAAAATAAAACCATGCACATACCACAACAACAGCTAACAAGGGAAAATTATATAAATAGTGATTGTTTTAGCAGAGAATGAAGTAAGCAGAGGACAGGCATTATGCTTTACTCCAGTTTATGAAGTAAGCAGAGGACAGGCATTGTGCTTTACTCTAGTTTGAGGAAATAATGTCAATATTCCAAAACAAGTTCTGCCTTTGATTGAAAGACATTCACCATTTAGAAGTGCCCCATGTAAAATATAGAAATACAAATGTAATTAGAAAATCCCATCTCTGACATTAACATTAGGCAGAAGTGTTATTCAAGACAGTGTAGTCATACAGAAAGAATACAGAACTAATAAAACAAAGTTCTGTTTTACCAGAGCCATATAATTTCATTATGTTCTTAATGCATCTGGAAAAACAAATTTAAATAAATTTTACTTGCCATACCATAAAAGAATTGAATTTAAGATTCAATGTAAGGAAAAAAAAAAAAAAGTTAACATTCAGAAGACTGAATTTGTCTGACCAAGCAATGTACATTTAGAGTGTGAGGGCTGACACATCTCAACACTTCACTGAAACACAAAGATTTGACTTTCTGGTATCCAGTATCTTAGGGTCATGCAGATAGCTGTAGATACTGGGCAGAGTCTTCCTTAAGATCAAGACAATAAGGAATAAGGATTTATTCAATGCTTTAATAAAAATGGTGTTTTATAAATGGCAATGAGCATCTATAAACGTTCAGATAAAAGAAGCCAATTACTTAATGTAAATTTTTCATGTCATTACAATGTTTACTGCCAATTTTTTTTTAAAGTAATGGATTAGTAAATGTTAGTTTTGAAATAGAGAAAAGGGAGCAATAAAGACAACACCGAGCACTTCACAGGGGTGTCACCTGTGCTATCAACTTCTGTAGGGCTGTGAGAACAAGACAAAGGTTCTTCTTCTGAGTCAGAATCAGAATCGAGAAGCATGTGAGAACTGGAAGGCTTAGTGGCAATACTGACAGAGGTGGAAGAGTGCTTGTAGGTAAAAGACATGGATTCCATAGTGTGGGATTGAGTGATATGGACTAAACAAAGAATAAAGGAGGAAAAAGGTAGAAAAGAAGTCAAAACAGAGTCCCTAAAAAGAGAGTATTAGTTTTACATTTAATCACATAACATAATAATTGCAAATAAACCACTATAATACAGATGAAAAAAGGATTAGTTTCAACATCAGACAATACTGTTTTTTAAAGAAATGTCTTTAAATAAATTTAAGAATGAAGTATGATTACTGATAGAAGTAGTTAGTGCATGGATAGTGAACTCTATCAGAGCACTGATCAGTGATAGAAACACATTAAGATAAAAAGAACCAGAAACATCAAATACTTCAGTTTCCGTGGTAAAACAGATAAAAAAAACAATTCATGTAGAAATATTAATATGAATAACATACCAGGGAATCCATCATCTGCCTCAGCATCTCCAGGTCCGCTGCCTATGCTACTGTTGTCTAGACCAATGTGTAATGACTGTAGTTGTGACCGAAGCTGTTCAATGTCACTGTCTTTGCTGTCCAGAGTCATCTGGAGTTCAATTCGTATCTGACTCTCTTCTGCTATTTGCTGTAAGGATAAAAGAAAAGGTTTCCTATTGTCATGATACTCAGCTACTCAAAGAAAATGTAAATATAAAATTATGGAGACTTTGCCGTCAGTCTCAGTATATGTGCTGCATCTTTCTTTTAGTCAAGGAAATTCAGGAATAGAGACTGTAAACACTACCTTAAAAGACCAAACGATTTCACTAAGTATTACAGAAAATGTTATCAATGTTTATACATGTTAAGAGGATCTTACTGCCTGCATTTCATTGATTTCTTTCTGATACTTGATCATCATTTGTGTTAACTTCTCTCGTTCAGATTTCAGTTCCATATGCAATTTCCTATTTTCCTTTTCCTTCCGCCGTACGTCGGTGTCAGCTCCACGTTTGACTGGACCCTTCCGATTCATGATCTCAGCCAATTTATTCACAGCCTTCCCATGGAGGAAACAGAAGCAAAAAACAAACAAATAAATACAGAGCAATAGTCTTCTCTACTACCTGTGACCAAGCACTTTTAATCTAACTGTGAGCTCTGCAGATCGGGTAGTAGAAGTTACTTGCATTAATCAAAACTGAATAAAGGTAATTATGCCATTTTCACTTTAAACAGATGTTTCTTTAGAAGACTTCTACTCATTTAAATGCTCTTCAGTTTCAATTAGCTAGTGGATTAAAATGCCACTTACTGCTAAAAACAACTGATACCAAAATCAGAAATAACATTTTATGGTAATTACAGAGGAACATAAATCAAGAGAAAAATTCATTTGACTGGAATCAAGACTTATGTTGGTGGACTGCATCAAGATTAGGACTTTCTCTGCAAATAAATGATGAGGATGCAATTTCACTACACTGAAAGTCTACTTAGCAGAGGCAAAAAAAATAAATTTGACATATTTTACTTCATCAGGGAAAGAATGAAGTGTTAAGTTTTCTACTAAAAATACAAACACTTTACTACTAAATCATGGGCACTCATCTCTTCAGATACATTTGCTTACCTGGGTTTTCAGTGTTCTTTCATTCAACAGTTGTTTTTCAAACTGTGCTTTAATATTTCCTATATTTGCTTCTTCTTCTTTTAACTTCGCAATTTCTGTAACAAGTTAATTTAAACAAACAAACAAAAAGATATAAATGAAAGCACATTGCAAAAGAAAACAGTACTTTCAGAAACAAAACTGTAGGCATGATGAATTGCATTTGGTTCAGGGAATACATACGTTCTTGTTCCTCCTTCAGTTTATTGTTTAGTTCTTCTTTCTCATTAGCAAGATTAGCCACATCGCTTGTTAGTGTTCTATTTGCTTCCTCCAGCTACAAACAAAAAGTACATGTGACCATGTATCTAAAAACACATGGCATATGAAAACACTACAGCATAGAAGGAAATGCTTCAGACAGAAACTAGAACAAGTGTAAGATGACTAGCACGGAGGAACAGAAGAGAGATAGGGAAGAAACAGGGTACAAGACTTGTTTTTTGGGTTTTTTTTTTAACTAGTTAATTCAAAGAAAATAAATAGTTTTAAATATCAGAAGTAGTTGCATAACAAATTTAAGTATGCTAAACAACAATGGATAACTCAAACTGCAAATGAAACTCATGCTCACGTATACCTCTACCAAAATAATGACATATATTACTCACAGAGGCTATGGTGGCATCCTTCTCAGCAAGTTCCTGTTTATGTCGAGCCATCATTTCTTTAATCTCCAGTTCTTTCATAATCTTCTCTTTTTCCAAATCGGAGTACTGTTCTTCAGCAATGGAACGTGCAAGTTGTTCTGAATCTGCTTTTGTCAAAGTGATTTCTAGCTGTGCTGCCAAGGAATCTCTGCAAATTATTGATACATACTGTTAACTTAAAAAATGGGGGGGTTACTTAAAACAAAATAAACAACAAAACAAAACAAGCCACCAAACCCCACCTGAACAAAAATAACAGAAAGCTATCCTAATCTATATATTAGCAATACAACCAGTACCTCTCATCCTGTAACTCTTGTATCTTTTGCTGCGTCTCTTTAGAAAGTTTGGTCTTTTCCTCACATTCCTCTTTAAGTTCTCGAACTTGAGTCTTATACAGAGTCTAGAATTTGAAGTAGGAAAGAAAAGGATGTGACTTACATAACCTAGCTTGAAGGTACACAAAAATTGATACAAGATGACATGGTATGTGTTCTTTAACCATATGCTCAGTTCAAGCATAACCATCCAAAGCTTTCTCCAAATTTAAGTGAAGGTCATCAGAGGTCATAATGATTCTCAAATATTATTTGCTTTATTTTTTTGTTGTTGCTATTTGCTTGGTGTTCCCTTGTTTTTTTAAGCAATAAAATAAACCCACATTCCCCCCCCTCAAAAAAAAAATCCTGCGTATTTGTGATCAGATAGATGAATGGGATATAATTTATACATTTTAAGCATACTGTGTACAAGACTTGCAAACTGAATTTTCTTTTCTCTACTATTTTAAAACCTTGTCAGAAATAGATTAGGTAGAGCTTGGATTTTAACCATACAATTGCATGGTAACAACATGAGAGCCCAAGAGGAAAAAGACAAAGGAGGAAGAGAAAAATAGATCAGGGAAAATTTGATATTTACGCTCTTGTGAAATGGATACAAACCTCAAGTTATAGAGGAAATGAAAGAAAAATTACACTGCTCTGTATGCTAAGAATGGCTGAATACAGACAGATTGACAGATAACTGCCAGTGGATTTAGTGCAAGGCTTTCAAGATGAAGTCTCTCAGGATTCTCTCTCTGGTCCATCCAGAGCAGTCAATTGACTTCAACCTTCCTTTTTTTCCACTCCTTTGACACGTGCAGTTTTTGACCAGCTACTCATCCTCCTCACTGATATAAAGACCACAGTAAAAGTGTGAGTTTCCTTAAATTCTCAAGCAAGACCTTTTGGCCTTTTCTTTTAGTATGACTGGCTGTGCACTAATTTAAGTTAACCTTCATATTTTAGTGATTATTTCTAACAATCTCTATTTATTGTGCCTATTACACGGAAGCAAAATCTCTCAATGGGTCTTTGCAAAGCTTGGTTACTGTGCAATAACTTTCTTCTAACCCTTAAATGCATTGTTTGGTAATGCCACATGATCGTTTGAACACAGCTTCAATGCTGCCTGGACAAGATGCAGAATGCAAAAGTCTTGAAACGTCCAGAAAATTGTTCACATTATGGAATGAGCTGCTCAACTTCTTCCTTCCCTTAATCTGTGCTTGGGATGCCCTCCCAAAGCTGGTACATTTCTTAATATGAACTCTTTCATACCACTTACAGATCAAGAGCAAGGAGTGGTAACAGGGCTGCAGTCAAGAATGAAGGCAGACCCAGAAATAAGAATTAACTTTAAATTAGAAGGATGAAATGCTTCATGGCTGAGAGAAGAAGAAAAGATAACGTTATATCTAATAAACTAATAATAAACAGATTGGTATAAAAGTAATGAAGCATAAAACATACTGAGAAATACTGATCAGCTTCAAGTTGGTCTTGAAGCTCTTTCATTTGTCCATCTGCATCTTGACGTTCTCTAGAAAGTAATAAAATACATCAAAGAAAAGATATGAAGATTCCAAACAAGTAAACAGAAATGGCTGCATTCACATTCTTTATATTCTGCAGTTCAACCGGAGTCTTTGTCAGTTTAATACTGTTAACAACAGTGTCACTGGTAAAGCAAACAGCCACTGACAGAATGTTATTTCTACATAAAACATTACTGATCTGACAGATTGTTTTGGGTTTCTTATTTGCTAGAGCTCAGTCTCAGAGAACTTCTGTATTCTTTGTCAGGCACCATTTCTTGAATTCACCTATTAAAATAACTCAGGAAGTCACTTAGTCACATAAAAAAAGAACAGTAAGGTAGCAGAAAAGATTTCCACCATTATTTTGTTAAGGCAATTGCCACATTCAGCTTTCTGTGGGATTAACTGCATCTTGCTTGAAGAAAAGATGAATCAAAACATAAACCTTCAGAAGTCATAGAAGAGCAAAGAGTAAGTTACACATGATCTACATGCTAAAATTGTTTGTTTTTTCAGTCACAAGAATGTTCTTTGTGTAATTTTTTAAATAGTTTTTATTAGTCAAATTATTCATTGTAAGAACCTGAAGAATTGCTGGGATTTAACACAACTCCTGTCTATGTGAAGCCTAGCAGGTTGATTAAACACCCTTAATACAGGATATCTCCACTGCTTATACTTCACAGCTCTGCATTAGCATTACTGGCCAACTCTGATAACCTCTCTTAGACTGCCAATATTTTTTTGCAATAGATCAATCAATTACCTAAGTATTCTGCTAAATTCATGTCTCTTAACTCCTCCAGTTATTCTGTTCTCCCCACCCTCCCATTTTCTTTTACACTTTCTTCTCTTATTTTAGGTTTTCAGCACAGATCTTCGAGATCAATGTGGCTCTTGGCTTTTACAAAAAGAAAATTACAAATCAGCATTACTTTAAAGAAAGTAAAATAGAGCAACTCTGCTTACTTGCGGAGTTCATTGTTTTGTTTCTCCAGACTTAATTTGATTTCCTGAAGATGGTTATTCTCCTGTTTTAGCTGCTTCTCTGACATTTTTAAGGTGTTGACCTGTTGTGTTTGCATCTTGAGGTCATTTTGAGTGAGACAACGCTTTTGTGTTTCTTGCTCTATTTTTAAAGTCAGGTTTTTAACCTAAAAAATAAACCAGAAACATGAGGCTTACGAAATCTACACAGGGAAGTAACGTGTAAACAGTGTTTCTTATTGACACTTCCTATGTAATTTGCTCCAAATGTAATGCCTGCTATTTATTTGCATAGAAAGAACAACAGATACAGAGAGCAAAATCACACTATGTGATAGAGGAAATTCTCAACTACTACTGTTCAACATCACCACCACCACTAGCTATGCATTTTTGCCAATGATGAACAAGAGCCTGCATACTGCATTCATAACAATCTGCACTAGTGGAGGTGACTCAGTATCACAGCTGCTATGATGGCACTAGGATGCTAGGAAAATGCTACCCATGCTGTCCATCTTTTATCGGCCCAAACAGATGTAAGTCAGAACATGTCAAATCTGGACTATACTGTGTGTGTGTGGTGGGACAGTCCAGCTAAGACTGGCAGTGTGTTCCATGGTCTTCAAACTGGTATGGGGCCTGGAGTTATCATGTTGCAGGACAAAGATTGTATTGTCTGACCTGACTCTGTAAGTTCGAGCTGTCAGCTTAGTCAGTGTCTCGATGTTAAGGCCAGAGGCGATGGTTTGTTTTTGTTCCAGGAAATCCACTTTCCTATCTCAAAAGACAGGGCACATCACTTTACCCACTGAGGGCTGCATCTTGAACTTTTTTTTCTATGAGGAATTCACATGTTGCCTCTCCATGGACTGTTGTTTTGACTCTCACTTGTAGCGTGACACAACATCTCACTGCTGGTAATGATGTGATCCAGGAAGCTCTCACCTCTGGCCTTGTATTGATTAATAGGTCTTGACAAAGTTGCATACGGTGTTCCTTCTGCTCCTGTGTGAGCATTCATGGGAACCACCTGGTGCCAACTCTGCAATATTCCAACGCTGCCACCAATGTTTCAAATGCAGTGAAGCCAATACCCAGCTCCAGACACAATTCCCTAATTGTAATCCTCCGATGAGCTGATCAAGATTCATGTTGTGGTATGACAGCTGTGCATGGACATCTTGAATGTGGCTTGTCTTCAACATCACTGTTGCCACCGCTGAAACTCACCACCCATCGCCTCATGAGCTCACATCACGTCTCCAGAAACATTCAGCAAGTGTCAGTGAATGTCAATGGGTGCCTTTTTTTCTGCAAGGAGGAATTCAATGAACCTTTGCTTCATAAGCACTTCCATGTCAGATGGCGTTTCGTCAGACTGCCCCTCTGCTGCCATCTGTCACATGGCAGAAATGTTCAACCTCTACTGCTATACCACCAACATCCACCTATGACATCGTGGGCCAATATAATAAAATAGAAGGCATTACTTTTGGAGCAATCCTCATACATTATTGTACAACATGCACACATTTTTTAATAGATAAATCTATTTCCTGAATAAAGTTATTTGTACACAGTAAATAACCTAGTCTTTTCATGTGTCAATTTCTTAGCATTTTACATTCCAGAAGAAAAACTTTGATATCAATAATGCTGGAATAATTTACAAAAATGAAACCACTCTGTAAAGTTGACTTTTTAAAGCTCCAAATACAGAGATGTAAGAATTGCTGCCATTTACACTCACAAACATCCTAAATATGGCTGTAAGAAAAGGAAAATACAAAGACATTTAAAACTAGTTTCCACTTAAGACTTCTTTTGTCACTGTTACATACATCTTCATTTAGTTTATCCTTTTGCCTAAGGAGTTCATTTATTTTCTGCTGTGACTGTTTGAGATCACAATCCAACATGGAGCGCTGCTTTTCAGCTTCTAACAGGCGATTTTCTACTTTTTGCTTCAAAGCTCTCTCTTCCAAAAGTTTCTTCTCCATTTCTGTGAAGAAAGAGATTTAAGGTCAGTCTGCAAATGATAAAACAGGGAGTTTAAAGGGGTGAAGGAGGTGAGGAAGAACATCTACCCGCATTAACAATATGTAAAATGGTTGTCAGTTACGACAGATATTGCTGAAAAGTGATTCATTAAATTTTTCACAGTAAACTGTGAAAGAGCATCCCAGAGGATTCTTTGCACACATTTCTGCCTGAGAACTATTACTTATTCTTGAGTTTCAGTATAAATTTCAACACATTTGAGAGGGATAAAAGGGTGGATTTCCTCTTAAAGAAATATTTTCTATCTATAGATGAAGTATTGCTTTGACTATGATAATCTGAAATCAATTAAAGAGTTGAAGCTGTTGGGGAAACTGATGGACCAAGTGACTGATATGGTACATCTGAATCATTTTGCTTTTTTGGAACATCTGCAAGCTCAACATATTTGTTAATGCTCTGCAATTGGAAGGATAGGATCCATAGGTTAATTTTAAGCACTTGCAATAAACATAAGCAATTTAATTCAAAAATAAGAGCCATCTTCTGGAATCATTTGCTAATTATCCCTCTCTCTAAGACAGTTTAATTGTTAAGAGATACACCAGAATATGCATAGTGACTATGGAAGCCTAGCAAAGGCTTTACTATGTCTAACGATATCTAGTAATCTATTTAAATTTTTAAGTTGTTGACATATATTTTATTTAAAAAAAGGTTTAACCACACTGATAAAGGATACAGATAATCTTCTGAAAATCTTTCCAACAGTTTTAATAATATAAATTTAATAATACCCTAGCTCAGAGCACCATAGCACAGAAAATGAATTAGTGATGTTGGCAACAGAAATTCTGTTTTACTCAAAGAGACTAAAACTGCCTGCCTTTAAACTAGAAGGACAAAGACAGAAGGATTACAACTGATTTACAAAGCTAACTATATTTTAAAAAGAACAGGGGAATAGAGAAAACATGACTACATTTAAACTTCTACTACCATTAAAAAATTCTGTTACCTACCCTCAATAATTTATACTTAAGTCTAACTGTGATGTCAAACACATACCTTTCATGGCTTCAGATTTGGCCTCCTCTATAGATTCATAAATCTTATTTTTGTCTGCCAGTCGTGCTTTTGTGGCTTTATGTTCAGCTTCCTCTTGCTCAAGGTTCTGCTGCATGACTTTGAATTTGTATGTCATATCTATTTCCATGTTGCTCTTTTCCTATTAAAGGAGAAAAGGGCATTAAAATAAAATATTAAATACGTCAGCTTAGATACAAAATTTTGGACAACAGTACGATTGGAAGTATGCAGAACACACAGCACAGACCCTAAGGTCATAGGAATTCATTTACACTACCCATAGAAAAGCATTGATAAAGTGCTCTAGAAGTATGCAGTTGCAAAATATTATAGAATTTATTCTAAAAAATATTAGCAAAACCTTTTTTTTTTTTTTTTTTTAAATTTCTGGCAATACTGAGAGTTTAAAAAGGTCAGATTTCATAGCAAAAATGAAGTGCTACAACTGCACAATTAAGCTATACATCGGAGTACGTTACTGTATACTTTACAAGTATAATGAATTGAAATCATGAGGGAAATGGTGTCTTCTTTCCCCACTTTTCAAACTTCCAAAACAATGAGAAAAATCCACAGAAAAAGAACTGATGCTGAAAACAAGGCTTACTTTTTCACACGGACTTTGTCTCCATGTCTCAATTAAAAAAATCCCAACTTAAGAATTTCACAGGAATGTACCATAAATATTCACTAAGAACTGTTGTTACCTTTTCTAAATCTGTAAGTTTTTCCTGCAATTGCCTTTTCTCCATTTCTAGTTTGGCTAATGCACTCTTTCCATTTTTCACTTCTTCTTCCAGGCTAGATATTCGACCTAAAAATAAACAAAACAAAACAAACATGCTGGGCAGTGTGTGAAAAAACATGTACTGTATCTACTTACTGATAAAAAGTTCTGGTTCTAACTGTTAAGACTCTTCACAGTGGTTTTAGAAATCATCAGTAACACACATTTTCACCTTCAGTATCTCCTCACTTGTTTTCTCTGTAATGCATGTCCTAACTTAAATAACATTGTATAAAACAGCGCTCTAATTTAGTTTCTGTCTGAAACTCAAATATCACCACCAGAATGCGTTTTTACTTCTGAAACCAGAAAAAAGCTTAACTTCAGAACACTTGCTGCGGTACCTTGTAAATCACTGATAATTTCTGATCCATGACTTCGATCTCTCCTTTCTGATTCTAGAGCTGACTGAAGATTGAGAAAGTCCTTCTCCAGTTTGAGTTTAGCATTCTCTAGCAGGCAGTTCTTATCCTGTAGTTCTCGATTATTAGCTTCCAACTGCTGGATTTGCTTTGTACTTTCAGTCTGATTCTTCCTTAACCTGGCTGCAGTTTCAGACTCAGATCGCAGCAAAGAATTGGCCTCATCCAACTAGGATTGATAAAAACATACTTTAGACTGAACAATTAAAATGTAACATCTACCACACTATTATAAAAGATTTAACAGATTAAAGAAATAAGGGGGTATATCAAGATTACTTTTGAATATGAACACATGACAAGAAAGAACTGCTTTTAGAATGCCATTACACATTCTAACTCCTATCATTGCTAATAAAATCTGAACTTCAGTAAGCAATTATTTTAAAATATACATATATAAAGTTGGCATGCCTGTCTTTGTAGTTGATTGATTTTCTCATTGGATATTTGAGAGTTCTGATTCCTCTTTTTTAAATCTTCAAGCTGATCTTTCAAACTGTTAACTAAAACAAAAACAGTTCAGTTAATCACTGTAGTGAAAAAGATTTTATCTTTTAAAAACCTACATCAAAACAGAACCCTTCAGGCATGGTTCAACATACCCTCGTTTTCCAAATTGCGTTTCTTATCTGCTTCATGTTCTGCTTTTCTCTGGTATTCTGTATTCTTATGCTGAAGAAGAGCCTTCTCCCTTTCTAGCTGTCTGACTGCAGACTCTACATTTTTCCTTGAAGTTATCTGGATATATTTAAAAGCACAAAACAAAACACATTAATTACGTACAGAATCTTGGCAATCTTAAAGCGATTAAAAGACAGACTCAGTTTACTTCAAAGTGGAAAAAAAGACACGTGCCATTTGCTTCCTGCAAACACAGTGCATCAGAATGTTTGAACACGTTCATCCATCCTAGACCAACTACAGCCAGGAGCTTTTATTACTCTAAGGCTGTATGATAGTTTGCATTCAACAAATGCTGTAACTTGCCTAGCAGCCACGAAACATCCATGTACTGTAAAATCTCAACATACAGCTGTATGAACAATACATTATGTTGTACATGCCCTCTGTAGATATGATACATGTGCAGTAGGCATTAAGGTGCAAAGCTGGGCAAAACACAGTCCTTTTACTGACACAGTTAGAACACACTCTGAATACCAATAAATCAACTGGTGTTACTTGCCATAAATACACAGCTACCAAAAGTAGTCTGCTGGTTCCTAAGGAAAAAACTCAGATACAAATGCTGAAGTTTTAATTCCAGTAATTAGTAACTACTGACTTACCTCTTCATCTAGCTCTTTCACTATCTTCTCTAAACGAGTATTAGCAGACCTGAAGGAATATGAAAAATATCTTTAAACCCTACTGACCACACACAAAAGTAGGGTGTTTGGATGTGTTCGATTAATTTTATGTAAGATACTCTATTTTCAGCAATCACATTAAACTTCTAGGGCTGGGAAAGTCACTCAAACAATAGAGACATTCTTATGGAAGTACAGAGAAGGCAGCCCCAGGAGAACTAAGAATGTTTAGCTTTTAATTATTCAAAACCGTTGTGTAATAAAATATTTCTTTACAAACATACCAATCACGTCAAAAAAATCTCACCTGTATTTCTGTTCTAGTTCATCTTTGGCTTGCAATTCATTACTGAGTTGTTCTTCTAACTTGCTTAGTTTTTTCTGAAACTGAGTAAAAAGTCAAAAAAAAGCATGGTCTTTAAGTAAGACTGGTATCACATGAAAAAAGTGTAAAGCAGCTTAATAACAAAAAAAGGGAAAGCAAGGAAAATTAAGTTAGCCTTTCATTGTGATTTTTTTAATTCATCAGCAGAAGATTATTTCATCTCTATTTCTGACTTTTCCGAGTTATTAATCTTGATGATTTTTATGATACAAAGTTTGCTGCATGCTGTATTAAAGCTAACCATCACACAATTACCTATCACAAAGTGACAGTCATAACATTTCTTTAGGCAAATAATGTTGCTTCTGGTCCTATGCTGTACTCTCCCTGTGTAGAGTCCTTTAGCTGGAGCACAATTTTTGGGACAGTCTCTTCTATATAAGGTTTAAAACTTAAAATATGGGGGGGAGCATATGACCAAACTGGACAATATTCAGAGAACATTACGAAACGTGCTCCATGACCTCGCACAGAGAGGAATTCTTTCACAAGCAGAATATTAGAAACAGTTTTAAAGTTTGGGAGTGTTTTGTTTTGCTTAATATAAAAAAGATATTATGAATCAAGTACCCCGAAATTCAAAAAATTAGATTATAAAACATGGATTTTGGAATTGCTTCACATCTTCAGGCTTTCAAGCATTTCTTTTCCACCTTTATCCCTCTTCTACTCCCCACGTAATAACATGCAAAATCGTAAGATTCCCAAAACAGGGACACTAAAAGCAAGCGCTACAAACATGAAACTGTATTTTAAAGAGCAGTTGCATTTTTTTTTTTTAAAGGGAAACTGTAACTTTTATTCTATTCACCAATGACAGGAAGGAAAGACGTGGAGCCCAATAAACATTCACATTTCAGTTTATGCTGGCCATTACATTACGCATTTCCTTTTCAAAGTTTAACAATTAAGTAAGTTTTAACAAATGTTAACGAACTACACTCGAATAATACAAATGGTTAAGTGGGGTAATGAAGAAGGGTAAATACATGAAAAATTAGTAGCATTCTCCTCTTATCTGCATATTTCAATTCAGCTGGCAATCTTCAAAAGTTCAGTAAACACGCTTCACACACTCACTTCAACTGAGAGAAAGATTTAGGCTCAAAAACATTCCTTCGTCACTATAGTTGACAATTTAATTTTCCAAACTCTGGATAAATGTGCCACAAACCACAGCGTGCAGCCAAAAACTGCAACCTTTCCAAGGGCGATGCTGTTTGGGGCAAACAGAGCCCTGCACGTTTGTTTTCAAACCAAACTGTAAATGCCAGAAGAATCAGAGAAAAATGTGTACTCATTCATCGTCACAGTAGGGTACCTTTACATTCGAGTACAACAGTTCATTCATAAGCTGGTACAATCACTTCACTGTTAACAGTTTGGTGAATAAACATCTACAGTATTTAATGATATATCATGTTCACACAAATTAAGTGGGAATTATTTGATTCCTTTCATAATTCAAATATATTCACGTCCTTGCCGTCCTCTAGATAGAAATCATCATTTTTATCGAGGAGCATTAAAAGAGCGCTCCCCAGAATATCTGATCCCTTGTTTTCAACTTTGCCTCCTTCTCACAGATTTAACAAAATTAGTTAATAATTCCTTAATACTTACAGAAAAAAAAAAAGGCACTAACCTCATTTTTACTAGATTGCACCGATTCATTTTCTCTGCAAGACTGAGAGGAGTCACTTAGCAACCTGTCAAAAACAAAAACAAATCCCTCCTGCCCTTATTCAAGTTTTCAACAACTCTGGCAACCTCGCCAATAAGCGCATTTCAAACGTTTCTCTCAAGCCTTATTTTGTCCTAACTACCCTCCGTATGAAGCCTGTTTTACTCCAGTGAGTCTTTCTGATTTGAGCCTTTTTAAAACTCAGACTAATGTTTAAGACATTTTCAAATCCGTACCAGCCTACCATTTTTACTTAATACTCACAATTCTTTCACATCCATTCAGACACACTGAATATGACTAATTAAACAAAATAAAGGCAAGTAGATGGCAACTGATGTCCTAGCAAGCTATTACATTGCATAAACATTTTTCTAAACACCCAACAAAAAGCAATTTTAGATCTAGATTACAAACCTAGCAGTATTTTAAACCTACAACAGATTTTTAAAGACACTATATATTTTTATGCATATGAAAATACTATTTATTTCATAACAATTATCAAGGTAATCACAACTGATATATTCTACTTAAACTCTGCATCTTCTATCTTTACAATT
Source organism: Pavo muticus (assembly GCA_016647715.1). Taxonomy (NCBI): domain Eukaryota; kingdom Metazoa; phylum Chordata; class Aves; order Galliformes; family Phasianidae; genus Pavo; species Pavo muticus. The sequence continues at coordinate 2,035,167 of JACDJE010000175.1, forward strand.
GAACAGAAATGAATATAAAGCAATGAATAAATTAAGTATCTAGAGTAAAAAAGAAAGGATAGGCTATATGAGAAATTTGCAAGAATATTTCTAAAGATACACATTAAAGTCTCACATACAAATTATCTCTATAGTAGGTAAATCCTATAAAAGGCAGCTGGTTTCCCACAAAGGCTTTGGGGATTGGAAAGGTTTCCACGTCTCCCTTGTCATCCTCAATGTCATCAAAATTACTGCTGTCTATATCACTGCTAAGCTCAGGAACAACAGGAGCAGCAGCTACAGAAACGAGAGAAAAGATCAACTTAATTCCAAGATTCAGCCTATAATATAAGTTGTCCTGCTAGTTAAATGCATATTAATCATACAGCAGATCCCTAAATATTATTGTGAAGATTTTTTTTTCCTAAATCAAAGTATTTTTACATTTACATTAGTTGCTTAATACATGGCATATCTAATGCACACAATGTATTTGCAAAAGTCATCACATTTTAGAATGGAACACTAAATATAATCACCACGTTAAGAAACCTCAGTAAATATGTCTTTAGAAGTTATGAACAGGCTCATGAATCAAAGTAGTTGTTTTTTTTCCTACAGCAGTCAAGTTCACAATTTCTTAAACAAAAGGCAATGGAACCAACAAGCCCACTCGCAAAGTAGCCTTAGCCATAGATTAAAAAAAAAAAAAAAAGAAACAAGAAGGAAAAAAACAGACAAGCCATCAAAACAACAATACCAAAAGTCAGACAGAAATAGAACCCAACAAGCAGCCTTTCTGCTTAGATTTCTAAAACATCCAGTTCTGCTATTCAAAACAGAAAACTATAAATTAAAATGCAATAAATATGAGAATACTTTCAGAAAGTAGACATCTCTCCTACTAACTCCTACTGATACAGGTTTTAGAATACAAATGAGAAATAAGAAAATTCAGGCAAAATTCATGATAGACAGAAAACATTTACTTAGTTTATACAGCCTTAAAGCGTTTTTCATTTGTATTATCACTGTTAAGTAGCCTTATGCAAATATTGAATAAAAATATAACTTTCAAGCTAATCTACTTACTCTCTCGGATGTTGTCCCAATTCCACTGATCACTCTTAAAGAAAGGGTGATGCTTTATTTCTTCTACCCCATTTCTCCCAAGTCGCACGTCCCTGAACATAGCAATTAAGCCAAATTCACGTTAGGAAAAACAGCACTTTGTTTTGTTTTTTTTATAACTTGCTCACACGCAGCAAAGAGCTGTCAGTAAAGATTTTCTGTGTAAAACACATTAATGGTCAAATAAAGGAAAAAAAAAAAAAAAGGAAAAACACACCAACCAATGATCCGTAGTCTCTCATATGAAAATGTATTTATATAAAAATATATAATATCCACTCTCCCTGTGACTGCTTAAGTGTCCAGAAGTTGGAGTCTGCCACGTGGGGAGAAAAGCAAGAAAGAGAGCACTAAGGCAAAAGCTCAGAAGAAACTCAAAAGAAAAACAAAACGCCAGCACCGTAGGGGAAGAAGAAACTGCCAAGGGCCGGTGTCTGCCAAACCACATGACAAACCTTAAGACTCAAGTGAAGGAAGGTCTAACTTACCACACAGAACAGTTATTCAAGGCTGAACTGAAATAAATATTTTAAGAATTCCATCCTCTGCCCCATAACTAACCCTTACACGTCTTTTGCTGATATTTACAATGAAGTAAACCTCAAGTTCAAAAAGAAACTTCTAGTTCGACCAAATGAAGTCTCTCTTAAAACTAGCTGCAAGAAAAAAAGCATAAAACCAATGCGTGCAACAGAACTAATAAATCACGGGGTGGATGCTCATTCCTTCTTGTCCCTCTAAGTGCCTCATCACTGATCACGCACACAGAAAGAAGGCATCTGTTTCAAATAAATTGCTTGAGCGCTGCATTAAATATAAACAGGAAGACAAACACACGTAGGGGAAATAAACCTTGCTGCACTCACGTTATTCAATTCTGCTCCTGTTTTCTCTCCGCCCTGCAGCTAATGAGGGTTAGAAACACTTAAAAGTATACCTTTACTGAGCAGAACAAACAATCCTCTCTGTGAATATAAAAACCATTATGAGGCAATTTATTCATTTATGATTGTTGTTGTTTTTTTTCCTACTGATCCCTCACTCCCTACAAGCTGAACATTCGGCTGGAGCCAAATTTAGGTGACACATCATCAATCCGGAGTTAAATCTGAAGTTACTGTGTCATTTTCTTTAACCAGAGAAATCTAATGTAACCTCTGCTTTCTGGCACTAAAGAAAATTTAAGAGTTCGGGTCAAGAATGAGCTTACACAGATTAATATCAATTAAAAAAACCTCAGCTCCATGAAGGGAGAACTTGATGATTTATATATATCCAGGACAACATCCTTTTTCTCTATTAGCTATACTTGTCAGTTAGTAACACTAGTTAAAAGAGAAAAGTTTGAACATTCTATGAAATTTCAAACAAACTAGGTAAATATATGCTTGTTTTCATAAAAGTATGTTTTCATTTTTTATAAGCAGTGTCCACTTCATCACAACAATTTGGTCCCTGCCTTTCAAGGCTTAAAAACTACTTCCAGCCTTACAGGCTTGTTGCTCTATTTCACACCAGGCCACAGCTGGGAGGATAACTTCAGCACAGTACACTGTATCAAGAGCTGCCAGAACCCCTCCAAAGACATAAAATACAACACCTAGAAAAATACCCCATAAGAAAAACCAATGTGTGGGTGATTTTACAGAGGAGAATTGAAGAGAAATTAGTTAAGGTAGTGGAAATTCATTTTTACAATGCACATGTGTTGGTACCATCTAAAAGAGAAATAGAACCAAAATAACGCATGCACATACCTGTCAGTTAAGAAGGCACAGATGAGGTTCTTTGCATGCTTAGAGATTTCTACATCATCTGGAAAATGTAATGAGTTCTTGTGATCCATAATTTTACTGTACGTCCCTACTAAGGAGTCTGCATAAAAAGGAGTATCACCTGAAAATAAAACGGTAAACTGACTGTGATTTTGAATAATGTTCAAGTAGTGTAAGATGAAGACAAAAAAGAGAAGAGGTACAAACTCTACAAGTAGTTTTGCCTAAAGCTGTTTTTTAATGAAGGAAACGGAGAGAATATGCAGGATACAGAATAATATATACTACTAAAAATGCTCCTCTGACAAAACACCTTCATTACATACTGAATTACACATTTTTCATACACATATTACTACCAGAAATTTTCCCAAGTGATTTGTATATTTTGTTCAACCTGAGTAGTGTCACCGTTCTCTAATTTACACAGTGGATGGCACTTACATGTAACCATCTCTTCATGTCTGTCATGGGTGTAAGGGACTGAAACTCATTAACAATTTGCAAACGCACATTCCTTGGAAAGACTCCACCACTGCTCTCCTGAGAGCATTTCAGAGTCAGAAGGGCCAGCCCTGCCCCTGAAGCTGCCTGGGGAGCCTTCAGAGCACGTCAGGCACTGCTAAACCCGCACTCGCTAATCTTGCTGACTGTTGAATTCTATCAGCTTGGGTGCCCATATTAGCATGGCCAGGGCTGATATTTTAAAAGCCACCTTTCTCACCTAAAGTTCTGCAGCACAAAATTCAGTTAATTTTAGTTTCTTTGCTGACATAAACATAGAACTTGGCAGCAAATTGAATACGAGCCAAAAGTGTGTCCTTACAGACAGAAGGTCCGCCCATACCATGGTCTGCACCAGGCCCAAGCACTGCCACTGGGAGAGGGGAGAGGTTGTCCACTCTGCTCTGCGCTACGTGGCCTCACCTCCAGCACCACCTCACCTCCAGAGTTGGGCAGTATCAAATACTCCAAACCATTTCATAGAATCATAGAATCAAAAAGGTTGGAAAAGACCTCCAAGATCATCTAGTCCAAATGTCCACCTACCACCAACATTTCTCCACAAACACCTCCAGGGAGAGTGACTCAACCACCTCCCTAGGCAATCTCATCGGTGTGTTTCATAATAGCAATGTATGTGGGAGTAGATCTGTCTTGAATAGCCTAATTATTTCTAGTTCAGTTACAAGAACCAGAAAAGCTATAGAGTTATCTAAGAGAAGCTGCATGTTTCTTCAAGCACTGTCAAATGAATCTGACATGAGCCTCAAATACTGTGTTTGCAAACAAAGTCACTGAAGGAAATCATGTTGGTGCTGTTAGTCAGGAAATACAATGCAGATTGGAATAAGATGATGATAACAAATAAACAAAAAAATTACGGGGCATAACTAAGGCCTGTAATTTTCAGTATAAAGGTGAAGCAGATTTCAAAAATAATTCAAAAAGACTGCGCAGATAGAAAATCATATACCCTTTTCAGAGGCAGAAAGAAGCTCAGATTAACTAAAAAAAAAAAAAAGACTGGAAGACTTCACAAAAAGCCAAAAGAATAAAGATGGAATTCAACAGGAGGAGTACAGTGTTAATCACATGTAGGATTCTGACAAGTCCAGAACTGCAACAGAAAAAAAACTGTTATTTCACACCCATCTGAAAGTGTGAAAATCACAGAGTTAATGAAAGCCAAAGATTCCAGTCTAGAATGTAAAGAAAAAAAAATGACATTGAGTACTGACGGAAAAAAAGTTGTAAAAATAGCATAGCTTCAAATATTGGAACAAGATAGCCTGTGGTAGGAAAAATGCGTGAAATTTATGAAATGTTAGACATTTTCCAATACACAACTTCAAATTTTAGGAAAAACTACACCAAATATAAGCCCCCTCAGCTTAGCAACTCATACTGAAAGCCTGGAATAACATCATGATGACGCAGTGAAATGCAGAAGGATTTTTGTTCTAAACAAGTAGAGGCTCCTTTATATAGTTCAGCTCCTGCAAAAACTGTACCTCTCTACTTTCACTTTAAAAAATGTTTTTGTTACAGTAATAACGAGGGGACCATCCTCTCAGATGCAGTTAAAAAAACAACAAGTCCTGAGAAAACATTTCTGGGCATCTATGTCACAGAATCATAGAATTGCTCAGGTTGGAAAAGACCTTAAAGATCATCAACTCCAACCGCAACTTAACCATACCACCCTAACTCTAACAACCCTCCGCTAAATCATGTCCCTGAGCAAATATTTGAATATTTTAATTACTGAAGAAATTCATTTATTGCTAAAATCGTTTATGAGACTATTAATTACAAAATATATTTTTTATACATCAAAATGCTTTAATTCCCAAAGACTAGGAGATTTCAATAGCAGCGTGTATCAAAGCATCAGAGAGGCTGTGGATGCTCCTTCCCTGGAGGTGTTCAAGGCCAGGTTGGATGGGGCCCTGGGCAGCCTGTTCTAGTACCAGATCTGGAGGTTGGTGGTCCTGCCTGTGGCAGTGGAGTTGGAACTTGATGACCCCTGGGGTCCCTTCCAACCCAAGCTGTTCTATGACTCTATGAAAGCATCTTACAGGGCTCAGGATGCCAGAAACATCACATCTGCAATATTCCCAAAACATGCTGATTTGTATTTTGAATAATTACATGCTCAATTCCCTCCTTCTGTAATTGGGCTGTAATACTGATCTTCTGAGTATTTTAAGTTGCATATGACTCATGTCCTTAACTGATTATATTCTGTTAGTTGCCATAGTGATCTGGTGTATTTTATTGGAAAATCCTGACACAAGCAAGAAAGAAAGAATCGAGCCATACTGCCAGAGACATTTTGACCTATCAGTAACAACTGCTAGTGCTGGGAGAGGAAGAAAAAGAAAACACAAAAACAAACAAAACAAAAGCAGTTCTGTCCTTCCCACTCATTTCCCATCTCTGCATCCCTAACAACTCAATACCGACCTGAAGATGGCATAAGCATTTACTGAGATTGTGAGGTAGTCAACCCAAGATAAAAAATATTCTAAAAATTAGTTTTAAGCTGAACCAAGTCAGAGAACTAATCGCTGTGCAAGCACACAAACAGCTGTGACAGCATAAGAGAGACAGAAAGCCAAGGGGATGAAACAGCTGCATCAGCCAGAAGTCAGAAGCTGTTAGATAATGACGTACAACCAGCCCCTGGTAGCAAAGCAAAGAGAGGCACAGCACAGACTAAACCACAACCTTTTTAGCAGAAGAAACTGCTACTTACCAACTAGCATCTCGAAAAGGAAAACTCCTACAGACCACCAGTCACACTCCCGTCCATAGTAACCATCACCCCCTTGTGATTTCAGAACTTCAGGGGATATGTAGTCGGGGGTTCCCACAGCCGTGTCACAGCGCACCATACCTGTCTGTGCAACAGCAACAATTCAAACAGCTCCGTTAAAACTGCTGCTCAGTCCTTACACAAAACTGCAGTTAGCCTATTAGTAGACCAGGAAAAAAAAAAAAGAAAAATAATAACCCAAAATATTTGCTTTGAGGTACACGTTTGAAAGCTCTGACTTTCATTCCAAAAACAATATGAACTGAAATGACAAATCCTGATAACCTACTCTCCCCTTTGTCTACACCAAACCATTTCTCTTTATAACAGCATTTCAAAAATGTGCACGTTTTGTAGTATTACCCTTGGTTTCAGTATGAACAAATATGTGCTGTACTGGATGGTTCCTTATCTCACTGAATTCATGGAAGAGCTTCTGAATAATTTTGATTATTTGAGTTAGGTCCTGCATAGTACATACATAATATGTTTGTGTAATTCAAACAATACATCAAATTATAGGTAAATTCTTATAGTCACACCTCAAGTTGAAAGTAAAAGGTATTTTTAAAGAACAACAAGGCTTAGGAAAATAAAGTAAAATATAACTGATTTTTATTAATTTAGTTATTCTTTTATTAATCATTTATTAATGGTGTGATTATTTATCCTCTTTGCTTCACACTTCGCAGGAGCTAAATGATGTAGAAACATCATCAGATATGCCAACATGCTGCTTCAAACTTAGAGCCTTGTTCCCTTTAATGAAATTCATTGCATTCATTCCAGAGAGATCAGATGGATGAAAGAAATTAAATGCTGGATAAAGCCAAAGAAGTACCAAAAATACACTCATCTTTGACTCTGCCACTCAGCCTAAAGTAATTCCAAGTTACCTTCAAAAGTTCTCCATGCATTTTTCCATCACCTTTGGCTGAATATTAATACAGAATATTGGTAGGAACAACTGAAATGGAAATTCATGTTTAAGGAAATAAAAATAATCATTTTGCTTTTGGACCTGCATTTACATGTAAAAATTAGACATCCAATTACATTATTCTTTTCACATAGAATATGAACTGCCAGAAACTTTTATTTATGTATTAAAACAGAATCTTGGAAAGTCATGAACCGGTAGGCCAAAACTGAAGTGATGATTAAATATGGCAGAGACTTAAGCACTACTGAAAATCTCTTCACAGTAAATGCTTATTTTCTTCTACAATGAAGAAGAAGCTAAAGATGAAGCTGAAACATAAGGGATGTTTAACTTCTTAGTTACAGCAGTTGAACTACTGTTTTCTACACGATGAACCAGACAAAATACATAGCTCAGTCATCCTGAACTAAACTAATGAAGCAACTCTTTTTAGAAGAGTTAATGCATTCTTTGGACAAAAAAAGAGTATGACAATTTCATTAGATGATACCACAGATGACATTAACACTTTAACACTGGTAAATAAGCTAAAGCCCCATGGCTCCAGAAATCTAAACTCAAGAACACTCAAATAAGGCCCTGACACATGACTAGAACAGTCAGTCGGTCATTCTGCTAGCAACAGCATTCAGTGAAGTAGGACTGTGACATCTCAATGCTAGTGATGGGAGAACCTCCACCAGCCTCCAGCAGTAGTGCATGTCTGTGCCTTCCTTATCCAAATGCAAAACTACATCAAGAGAAAGCCTGACACTTTTCTCAGTGAAGCCTGGCTGAAGCCACCCAGATCCCTCTCCAGATAAGAAACTTCATTAAATTGATGTCAGCAGAACAGTCCTGAAAGATTTCTCTGAAGACCACAGCTTCAGTCACAAGAACAATGCACTTAGACTAGCCTCATCACCTTGACACCTAAGCACTTAATAACATTCCACTTCCCACTCCTCTGTAATTAATACAGCAAAACAAGATCACCTTTTAATATTTCATACATGTTAATGTTTTATGAAGTCTTATGCAAACAAAGCAAAGGTTGTGCCAAAGAAAAGCCAGCCCTACCCAAGTCAGACAGCTGCTACACAGTGACAAGAAAGCTTGTCAATTATCTTACGGATGCTGAAGAATTCCAGGCAATAACCCTAACTTTTCAGGCAAGATGTCAAAGGACAACACAATGAAACAAAAATATTTCTACAGGCAAAAGGGCTCTGTGTACTAATGTCAGTTTTCAATGGGCTGTATTTCTCTTAAGCATGTACAGTTGGCTGCACATTCTCCCTGCAGAACTCCCTACCTTCCATCTCAGGAGTAGATCTAAAAATACATTGCTGACTTACTAGAATATTCCCACATTTCTGTCACTCCCATTTACACAATCATACTGTAAAAAACAAAACAAAACCTAGGTGTTGCCCTGTGTATATTTTTAAGTACTGGATATTCTTACTACCGTAGTCATACTAGCTTCTGTGATCTGGCATCAAAGACAAGTAAACAGGGAAGTCCACTTTTTGAGCTACATGACATCTTGGTATACTGTACATTCTGTGAGATGACTTCTGCATTCTGCATTTCATCAGCTGAAGAGATCTGAAGGGTGCTGTTTTCTCTGGACAAAGTGTCAGTCCTGTCAGCCTCTGATGCCTGAACAGCACACTCAGTACAGCCGTTCCGGTACCTTCTCTCAGTAGTCTCAGGCTACTCTTTTACCTGAGACTTTTCTTGTCACCTCAGATGATATACCAAGGTGTATCTTGGAACTCCATCTGATGGAAGTTCCTGCAGATACCTGGGAGATTTGAACAACTACAAAAGAAAAAGGTTGTCAATGAGACAGTATGTATTCACAGCTTAGGAAAATCTGGCTGTGAGGCTACTGTGTTTCCTAGCATCTTACAGAACTGCAACATTGCTGAAGGCAAAGCAGTTCTGGTTTCATCCTCTGGAAGACCTCAGGTACACTTGAATGACTCACTGTCTTGGAACAAGGCTAAGAATGAGGCTTTAATTCCCTCATTAATATCTTATCAGCAAAGAACTGGAGAGTGCTGGTGCAGATGTGTCAGGATAGCAGAGATCAGGTGTTAATGCTACTCTCAGGTTTGAGCACCACATTACCAACAACGAACTGAAGCAAGAAGGATTCAGCACAGTCCTGGAGGACCATCAAGGAGAAACAAGCTTCCTGCTGAGCAGAGGATCAGACCAGATGGCCTCCAACCTCAACCATTCTGGGACTCTGTGAAATAAACTGAGTTCTAAGAAGAGGAACATATTTAATCTTTCAGCTCAGCTATCTGAGGCAATGATCCCAAGTGGTAAATGGCTCCTCTTTTGGTCCTATTTCTTTACAACAGATATCCTTTAAGTCTGTGCTTTCCTGCAAGTTCAGTTAGCACAAGCCAGAGTTACGTAGAGACCTGACAGCACCAAGCAGTTTCTGCCCCTACAACACTTACAGTAGTCAGTCATGCTACTGTCTAGCTTATTACCTACAGAAAAAATAGTCTGGTGAAACCTGCATTGGGATTCTTTTTAATTCCTACTAAACCTTTGAGGCCACCCCCATCCTTCACTCAATTACAGATATTCACCTTGTTGTGGATTAAAAAAAACCCAACAAACCATCACAGCCAAGTTAAATAAATGGGCCAGTTCCTTTTATGTTGGAAAACATCACTGAAAGACTAAACAATTCTTTCCACATACTAAGGAGGAATTCTGCTGCAGGTGTCTGGGCTGGCTTGGACAACAACTTAAGAGAACACTCATTTCAATTCCCCAGCAAGTATTAAAAAAGTTTGTCTTCCAAACTGTGTCTCTCACCAAACCGAAGCAGAGTTCTCCTCAGTCTCAAAAGCATGAGGAAGATATGCACAACTGCTAAAAGAACTCCAAGTCAGAAAAAAATAAATAAGTGTTGGGTAAGCATATATTTTCTAGAAATCATCTTGCCAACATCAATATTATGTTTACACAGCTGGGATGTGTTCATGTTTTGTAAGAAGTAGCATGAGATTTGGAGACAGTCCAGCGCCTCTCAACTTCTAAAGTTTCCTGTATAAAATATTTTTGCCATTCCACAGAGTCTGAGAAACATTTAGAACTTAAAATTTAGTCAATTAAAAATTAACTTCTTTAGGAGATCACCCATCTGTTGATGACGCCTTGTCTAAACTGGAGTTTGCTATAGCAAGAGATATGCAAGCAATCTCACATTTCCAACATGATCAATCACATTTTAAAATTCCATTATTTTAGAACAAAACAAAACAAAAAAGTAGCTTAGGTTCACCACTTCCAGGCTCCCAAAAACACCACAAGCACTTTTTATAGTAAATTAACATTATGAATTTTTGAAACTTTTTTATTACCTCTTCTGATGAACATTAGATTCCCCTAAGACTCACAGTCTAATTGGCTGTGTATTCACAACAAGAATTTAAAGATTAAATTAAGAGATCAAATACCACTTTTGACTTCTCTAGTTAAAGTAAATACTGTCCACTAAAATATAGGCAACTAAATAATGAAAGTGGAGGCAAACAATGCGTATGTCCTTAGAATAACAATATCAGCACAACAGAGTTCTCAATAAATAGCTGCATTTGTTCAACAGTAACATATTGACATTTGAAAGGAAAAAAAAAAGACAGCATTTCTAGATACAGTTGAATAGATATTAACTTAAGGCAAATGCAAATTAAATAGATTGCAGAGATTATACCAAGCACGCCCTAAATTACACAGAAAGAATCTAACACACTGAAGCAGATAAGCTTAAAAAGGATAAACAAAGAAACCTTTCAAAGGCCTGACAAATGATAACATACAATCATACACAGTTTATGAAAATCTGTTACAATTTCATAAGAAGAACATACTGTGTAAATTGCATGATACTGTTTGTCATGGAAGATTTAAAAGTGCAAATTACAAAGATAGTCTCCTACAGTAATACAAGGTAGTACATCTGTTAAAAATACAGTAGTTATACTTATGCAACCTTATTAGAAAATTGCATTAGGCTGCACATGATAAAATCTAGACAGTTAAAATATGACATTTTGACTAATAGCTAAAAGAAATTTTAATCACTAGATCACATACCACTGCTGCCTTATTGTGACCTCATTTTAATGACCACTAGAGGATGCTATGAGAACAATTAGAAAAAAAAATAGGGGCTGTATCTTGCCTATAAAATAATATCATTTATAGAAAACTGTCAGCCTATGAACTGTTCCAAGGTCGCTAATATTGAAACTAGGAGCTGTCTAATAAGCTTTTCAGACTTTTGGCAAAGAAACGAACACCAGAAATTCACAAACACATGCTTTCAAAAATGACAAAAACTAAATTTATTTCCCCCTTCCATGTGCCAGAACAATTTATTACAGACAATGTTAAACTATTTAAAGTACTCCTGTATTTAAAAATAGGAGACAAGGAACAGCTTTCCAACCAAGTGGACCATTTGATAAGTATTCCTTTGGGTAGTGCAACTCAAGAGAAAATATCCTTAGAATTACAGTTTCATAGATGATAAATTATTCAGTTGCATACTTACTTCATCCATTTTCATGCAAGTGCCAAAATCTGCCAGCTTCAGGTGCCCATGTTTATCTAACAGCATATTGTCAGGCTTCACATCTCTGTGTATCAAGCCCATGGAGTGAATTGCATCAAGAGCAAGAACAACTTCGGCTGTATAGAACTTGGCCCATTTCTCAGGCACATCATAATTGCTCATAAGGTTTACAAGATCTCCTCCTGGCATGTATTCCATTACCATATACAAGTATTTGTCATCTTGAAAGGCACAAAAAAGCTGCAAAATGAAAAAACAAAATAGGAAAAGGAGCAATTACTTTTCAGAGACAGTTAGGAGAAACAATAAAGTACCTGAGGTTTCATTAAACCTGAGTGTATATTTTCAGGACTGATGTAAAATAACTATTTTTTATATTCAAATAATCTATGTTTCTAATTATGGCATAAACCTGAATTTTACTTGAATCTTCAAAAATCCTTACTTTCATTTCAAAGGAATGAAAAAGATTTCCTGGTTACATCAGTAGTACGACTATCTAAATTGCTGTGTTTCTTGACATAAAAAATATACCTACGACTGAAAATGCCAAATATTAAATCTGAGAAATCAGGCATCTTGCAACAATCTTAACATAGCTCAATAGTGAATAGGAGTAATAGTCAATTAGTCTATTTATGAATTTCACGTACCATAAATTTATATACAACATCTCCATATATATTTATAAAAACCTATGTTAATACTGACTTTGTCCTAAACTAACATGCATATTGAAATGAGAAAAAAGTTAAATATGGTTACACAGTCTAAAGAACTTAACAATGAAATTACAGCTTGATAGATATTGCAGCTACTGTGCTTCTTACAGCCATGACAGAGACAGTAAGTTTAGCTTCTTTAAAATGTATTTTAGGCTTCGAGTAGAGAAGTTTCAGAGAATTTCACTCAGCAATGAAATATGGGAGACCATTAAAGACAGGAAGATTATTACAGAGATAAGACCTTTGGAGTAAAATTTACTGTTCATTGGGGAAAGACGACTCATGCTACAAACACACGTTATTGGATACACATATATATAACACTGTATTTGCTTTCGCAAATGTATAGTATATAAAACATATAACAAAAACATCTATTTGATCATTAAAGTCTAAACTAAAATCCAAAATAGCCTCTGTATTCCCACACATAAAGGTGTTTATTTAGCACAATGATAAATAGCAATCCTGTGCCTTTATACAGCACTTTCAGTATTGGTCCTCAGGGATATTATAAGATCAGCATTATCTAGGGCTCTGCTTTCACCTCTTCCTTCACATGAAAAAGGAGCAGGGAAGCTGTGCCATTTGTCCCAGTTTCTATCTCAGAACAGGACAGACATTTTCATAAAACCAGCTCCAATCCCCCCGGACCAAAGTACTTATATGCATCACGCCGATGCTCTTCACCACAGAAGGCACAATTGCAACCATATTTTAATTCTGATTTAGTGGGTGGCAACTCTGCTCATGGCAGGGGGATTGAACCTAGATGATCTTTGCAGTCTCTTCCAACCCAAGCCATTCTGATTCTATGATTCTATCACCTTCTATATAAACATACATATTTATATCATGCCTGCTACGCTATCCCTTGATAACTGTCATACATCTATTTTCAATTGCACAATTAGTTGAATTGTAAAAACTACAAATACCTCCAGATGTTTGTCAAAAAACTGCAGCAGTAAATTAATTTATTTTGTTAAGTATTTCTTCTGAATACAGGTAAGAACACAGAATGTGCTCACCAGAACAGAACACCTAAATAAAAAAAGTTATAAAACACTGCTTGCATATATAAAGAATATTATGGAAAAAACATGGAAAGCCTAAAGCCTGTCTTTACTTTCCAAAACTACAGGAGCACAGCAATGTATCAGAGAGGGTTTAAATGTATTAATTATTTAACTAAATAAAGTAGTAACATTTTTTCACTAAACATATGCTTTCACTATGCACTTTATTAATTGGTGTAATTTATCAAATATAACAAATTGCAGTATTTAGCACTAATCCTTCCCAAAGGGATAATCCAATTTACAAACATGATAACGAAAACCATGAGATAGATGCAAGCAATGGTGTTTAAGAACAGTTGAGAAAGTCAGCTCTCCGTCAGCTGGGGGATATTAGTTCTGAGCTGAGATGCAGTAACAGACCATTGAATAGAAGACAGTTTCAAGCAAAGCACTGATATAATCTTCAGTCTTGCAGGAGACCAGGAGTGTGCACTCCTCCATCCACAATACTGCAGCTGAAAAGCCACTAACAACTTAAAGCATTCATAATACTGAATTCTAGTGGTCAACTGACCATATCACCAGGAAAGACTGGAAATTAAGCTGACACTTGTTTCTACATTCATATACAGAATTCTTCTTAGCTGGGAAGTTATCTTACCTCCCTGTTATTCCAAATAGAATCACAGAATCATTTGATTTGGAAGGGGCCCTTAAAGGTCATCCAGTCCAACTCCCCTGCAATGAACAGGGACATCTACAGCTAGATCATGATTCTCAGAGCCCCGTCCAGCCTGACCTTGAATGTATCCAGGGTTGGAGCATCCACCACCTCTCTGGGCAATTAGTGCCTGTGCTTCACCACCCTTATGTGGTTACTTCAGAATTCTATTGTAATTCCATTGTATGATGTATTTTTAGCAACCAAAATGCAAGTTAATCTACCTTCTAGCATAACCAAACGCACAAAACTCATTGAAATTGCTGTAAACATACATCTTAAAAAAATTATGGTCTGAATTTAAACCCATTATTTGAGCTTGGTTGTAAATTCAAGTGTAGGAAAGGTTTATGCCTTTATTACTATTATTATTTTACTGTCATGCATCTTCCTTACCTGAACCACCCACGGACTATTGGCAAAGGCCATGATATCTCTTTCTTCCCAGAAAAAGGCTGAATCTGATCTCTTGATCATTTCAAATTTACTAAGCAGCTTCATTGCATAAACCTTCTGTGTCATTTTATGGCGAACCTAGTGGTTGAAAAGAAGCAACAAACTTTAAGATGTCTTTCAAAAAAAAATAAACAATGTGTACCAACATATCACATTTCTCCTATCCGCAAACTACTTGCTGGGAAGCAATGCCTCCACATCTTCATATGTTCAACTTTCTACATATTAAGAACTTGAGATTTTCCAAACCTGAAAAGAAAAACCTGACAGCTGCTCCAAAAAACATAGCAGGGGTGGGACACGGATGCCAAGTGAAGATATGCCACAGCTCAGCCAACTGCTGCAGCTGCTGCTGCAACCTCAGAAGGACGTGCCACAGGGCTGCGGACGCTTTTGTAGGTAGATGTTTTACTGAAGGTGAACCAATGTATGACTGTATGTTCTTTGTCATTATGGCTACAACCATAAAAACGAGGGCTGTCTTCAGTAGCCTGCTTACTCAAATTGAAACCGATACAACAAATCTTCAGAATCAGAAACATACCACCTTCCTATTAGGAGCAGGTCTGCTCTTTGCATTTTCTGAGTGAATATACCAACTTCAAGTCACTCAATACTAGAAAACCAACACAATAATTATGTTTATAGTAGAAAAAGAAAATGTTTTTCTGTGCTCTATTCAGAAGTTTCCTCATGTAAGAAGAAATAAAACTTAACTGTTTTGGAAAATCTCATCTGAATATAGACATGAAATGGAATCTTAAAACACAGGCAGTAATGTTAACGAAACACTAAATTAATACTACATACAAAGCAATTGCTATTTTAACACTGTTGAGTGTTCCTGGCATAAATCAAGGTGAGGACCGCTTCATCTATGCGTTTGCATATGCATTTGTATGCCTGAGTTTGCAGAAAAAAAGATATTAACTCCACCTTAAGTTTTTGCATATTTTCTACTTCTGGAAAATCAATTAACATTTTTGACATCAAAATCAAATGGCTAAGACCTTCTGCTGCATTTTCAAACCCAATATTTAGTGAGATAAATCGTATCCTCCAAACTGTTACTTCAGTACAATGTCCAAGTTTAACTGTGTTACATGCAGTAATGTTTATTAGACTCTTTTTTTCCTGCATAGATCCAAGCATTTTAATCTACAGTACAGAGCTTCATAGAAGCACCTGTGTGATATACCAACATGGGAGCAATAGCCTCCTGCTCCTGGGGAGCTGTAAACATTCATGCTGGTGCTTGAGTCAACAGGAGTGATTATACAAACAGAAGAGAAACTAAGATAAAATAAAAATCTCAGGAGTGAAAACATGGATAGAAACAAGATTATCCATCAGGATTATCTACTGTTCCCAACCTGCTGTTCCCAAATTTGGAGCTTTTTCCTCTCAAGATGCAGGTTAAGATTTTAAAATTTTACTCTTAGCACCCTGTATAGTTTAACAGTGGCCAACATCTTTTTCTGTATAAGTAGATCAAAAAGCCTCCAACCAAACCTCAAAACAGCAGCACACTACCTACATGCCCTCAGCACATTAACAACTTGCTAGTAAAGGTGCCTTGAAAGAAGATTTTGAAAAAGACCTCCCTGCCTTTTTCTAACCCTGGACAAATTTATTGACAAAGAATTGGTAGTACACCACAAACTATGCTCCGTATCATAGGGCTTTTGCAATCCTGTTCACAAACAGAAGAAACAAAGACAAGCAACCTCAACGAAAATACTGTTTAATTGCAAAAGCATTTTCTGTGAAACTGCACACGTGCCTCCAAAGCATTTTAGTAGTTTATGGTTCCTAAACATTGTGCAGTCTTGCCTGGGTGTGGTTAGTAATGCTGCCTTCATTTACAAGAATAATTATCTCCAATTATTCAGAAAAAATCTCCAAAATTCAGCACAGCCTGAAGAAAGCACGTGCATGGGAGGAACAAAAGAAACTGGTCGTCTCTGTTCCCCTACCCCTTGTGTACACCTCTCCAAGGAAGAACCATCAGGTTATTCGTTGGATGAATTGTTTCTTGAAAATTTCACCATGGGTTTGTTCTGGCTGACTGTGCCCTGGGCATGCCTGGCAGGTGAACAGACCCACCAGTGATAGGAGTTCTTGTATCACCAGCACAGCCCCCGAAGATGCTGGCCACTGGGTTCTTTCTCCAGAGCTATATTTGTACAAACACATATTGGCTCAAATAGCAGATTATTCATGTATTAAACTGTCATGATGCTTTAGTTTCTTCCAAGTGGTTAAATGAACTGCCAAATTTAAACTGTAGCTCACCAGAGTAACTCTTAAAATAGGTAGGAAAATCCCTTCGTGCCATCAGCATAAAGTAACATGGCCTTGTTTAACTTATGAAAATGCATTAAGAAATAAGAATTTCCTTCTGCTCTGCTTCACCGGGGACAGACAAAACCATATCAATCTAAGACTTTCCGGAAACCAGTATGCAGAAAATACATTCATAGTTTCTACTGTATTCACATTGGATGATAATCTGTATGCAAAAATAAAACAGCCATCAGATCACATACACAGTATTGACAATGGTACCAAATTTTTATCATAGAAAATGAAAATCCTAGGATGGAGTTGTGAAATGAACTCTCAGGCTCTGAAATAAGCACAAATATGGCTTATTAGAACCATAAGAAGTTACAGATAAGGTATGAAGTTCACCTCCTGAAAAACCTGCGGGTAGTAGACCATGACTGCTTTAATAGCACTACTACATCAGCAGCGGCTGGGGAACAAAACCTCACATACAAAGCATTTCCTGGACAAAAACCAAAGCAGCACCTGGCTACGTGTGCTATGACAATCACTGGTTTCCAACGCCAAGAAATCCCACTGTATACAGACTGTCACCCAGCCCACCCTTTACTACCTAAATAGAAGGAGCTGGCTAGCTTTCAGTTCCAGCATACAACCATGTCAGTCTGCTGTCACTGCAGGGTTACAGGGCTGTGTAACAAGACCTGAGCAAAGGAAACAGTAAGAGTTTCAGTTTCAAACCAAGAGGATTTTTCCTAAAGTAAAAGAAGAGGCACTCGGGATGTGCTTTCATTAATTAATGTTTCTGCATAAACCAGAAGCAACATATATAGCACCATAATTCAATTTTTATGTCTGCTCTAGACACCAAGCCCTTTTATTCGTGCCACTACGTAAGAGAAGCGATCTGGCTGCAGACAGGAAATTCTTAGCAAAAGGGAAGGCAAGCATAGAATTTAATGGCTTTCAGAAATGCCATACTGGAGCTAAAAACTAGGGGGGAAGAAAGCAAGGAGGAGGTCATAGCTGAGTATTCT
This sequence comes from Pavo muticus, assembly GCA_016647715.1. Taxonomy (NCBI): domain Eukaryota; kingdom Metazoa; phylum Chordata; class Aves; order Galliformes; family Phasianidae; genus Pavo; species Pavo muticus. Next base: position 2,053,161 of record JACDJE010000175.1, read on the forward strand.
ACACTCCATGTTAGCACACTCATTCTTTTGTCTTGTTCTATTTAAATATTACAAATACTTAATAAACAATTGTGCTACATAAATTTATACACAATGGAACATGCTGATAACGTGACATTCATGAATTTTACTCACGTAGTCAAACATGTTTTATTTATGGTTCTTTCTGTGTTTAGCCCCCAGTGAAGCAGATTTCTATTCTGATCACAGAATGAGTTGAAAAATATTTTGATTACAGCAAATCTATCATCTGCAACTGTGGTGTTAACATTACAAATGGAGTAGAAATAGATATAGCTTAACTCAATAGCTTAAACTTGTATCATACCTTGTGAGGAAAAAAAATCTAGGTATGTATGCTCTCATCACCAGCTAATATTAGTTCAGATCAACAGTGGTATTTATTAACCCATTGGTTTTTAGCTGTAAGACATTACAGCATCACTGTTTCTACTTATACTTGTTACATTCCAGAAAGAAGTACAGAAGAGCTCTATATGAACAGAAATTTTGGTCCAGCGTTACACTTTTTACATTTTTACATTTTTAGCATTTTTATTCTGAGGGCCAACTTAAAGAGAACAGAATTAAAAGCAAATCACTCTGACCAAGTTACTGCGGATTTCAACACTCCATTATAATGATTAACCAAATGAGAACTGAAGTTTGCCTTCAGATTACTCCAGGTACCTGGCTGCAGGACTCACTGCTGTGAACAATCACCTCTGCTTTAGAACTTTACAAAGGTATGCGTGATGCAGTGCATTAATAGAAAAAAAAAATAAAAGTTTTCATTCCAAACCACAACAAATTAAGAATTTCTATTTAAAATTAAATGTTGTCAAGTGAATTAAAAAAACCTATTCAATAATTTGCAATTAAAAAAAAAAAAAAAAGAACAAACCCCCCAAAGCCCTTAAGTGCTCACAAATATATATAAGGAAACCAAAGAGAAAAAGCTGACTTCTGTTATTGGTATTCTCCATTTCTCATTTCCCTCCCTCCCCAGTAGATGGAAGAGGAACTCCAATCCTTACAACACGATTTTTTTCTGATTTCTGCTCAAGCACATGGTAAAGGAACATCTCCAAAGCATCTCTAGTAGATGCTCTCTCTAGTAGATGCTACACATGGAAAAATATAATGAAAAAAAGTCTAATAATATAGTTTAAATGAAACATTTGATAATCGCTGTAAAGACAGGGAGGCCTAAGAGCAGATTGCTTTGTTACAAAGCTCCCTGCAGCCACTTTTTCTCAAGTACACAGGGTTCTGCTAACAGTTTTATTTTTCTTTTTAATCTCTTGCTAGCAAAGATATAAAAGCAATACACCCATTAATTCTTTAAAGTCTTGATTGAAAACATCATCTCTGGAAATATCCCTCTTTATCTCCCATGAATTCTTCTGGATAGAAACAAAGTGCAGCTGACCCAGGAAGAAATAGGGAAGAGGGAGATACATTCCCATGTTACCACACTTGGATGAAGATGGCTTAAAAACCAAAATACATTTATAAAACCTCTGATTCAATTTTGTTAACTGCCACATATGAATCAAATCTAAACTTGCATTTATTCACGAGGCACAGAAATAGTGTTAGGCTAACCACAGCCTTCCCTTACTCCAATTTTAATTTTACCTAGAAAAACACGTTACACAGCCAGGAAGAGCAAGCAAAGCAAAGTTTTACCTTTTTACATTGTATTAAATGGTAACCAGGGATCCACTACTTTATTCACCTAACACACCAAGACTCTTGTAACTATTTTCAGACAAAAATACTGCCTTACTGGTAAAGAACGATCAAAACTACATCTGTTTAAGGTAGTAACTTCTATCAAGTCACTGCTGCAAGGTACACAAGAAATAAATATAACTAAAAAAAAAAATTCTTAATAGCCTGCTTTTTTCTCCCCCCCAGTTCCATCCAATTTCACCAATGCTAGTACAGAATATACAAATAATTTTATAAATGGGTAATACATTTATTGCAATTATGATGGTGCACATCGTACAAGCTCTTCAGATACAAGAACTTGCAAGATTCCTCAACAAAACTCCAGAACACCGCTCTCCAAAAATGCTGTACATGCCAAGGTGGTATGATCTTCCCTGCTTCCCAGCACAAAGCTAGCACTCAGCAGTAAAATGTCAGTGCCACGCCAAAAGATTTCAGCGAATGAATATTTTTGTTACCTTGTGGCAACAAGTTAACCAGCTTCAATTCCTGCAAATTAGCAGGAAGACTAAAACAACAGTTTCTGCTGCACAATCAGCTTGTTCTTTAATTGGATGATTTCAGACATTCTTATATGGTGATGCTTGTGACAAAAAAAATAAAGTTGCTGTGAACTACCTGTTCCATTTTGCTGAAAGTATGGTAAACTATTTTCCAAGTCCTTTCCATCCAATCTATCATGTTTTAAACTTACAGGTATTGCTTACTACACATAGAAATGACCTCAGGATACAACAAAAATGGTTTCGACTTAAACATTCTCTGTAAGAATGCATTTTTAGATCTAAAGCATGCAAGAGCGAAAAGGGTTTTACTACAGCCATAAATCTGTTAATCAGTAAATCATCACTTTCTTACCAGCTGCACTTCTCCAAAAGCCCCTCTTCCAATCACCTTAACAACATCATAGTCTTCAGCTTTCATTTGTAAAGCTCGGATTTTTTCCACAATCTTCTCATCTAAAACAAAAGAAAGAAAAGGTGTGATAATGCACGTATTAACAAAAGACACTCATTTTCTGGAATATTTGCCATCTAGAGTAAAAAAAGGCATTTTTATCGACATGTTTATAGCCTTCTTGGCAACCTTTGAAATGTATAGTCACCTTTAAAAAAGTTCCTTTCAATATCATTTGGCAAACAATGAACTGTAACAATGGAAATTTCTTTCAGATTTTGCCAGTTCTCATTCTACACCTCTTATTATCAGGAACAGCTTCCAGAAAGACCCTGGTAATGACAAGAACCAGAGATACCATGAATTTTCAGACATTCATTCATTGACATACACTGTGCTGCCATAATCAACTGACACTCCATCAGCAATGCAGGAGTGTGAAGTGTCAGCTGCATTCGTAAGCACTGCAGGTGCAAACTGCTCCTGCACAGCTGGAGGGTTCAACAACAGTCAAATCATGAGGAACACAACTCAAGAACCTTCACGTTCAACTTCAGGCTACATCATGCAAGGATTTCAGATCAATGAATTCATTCCATATGACATTAAAATTCACTTTTAGTGTGTTTAAGTATCTTCTGGCCATCTTGAAGTGCTTTCTGTAGTGTTCACTGCATGTGTAGTTCTATACTTTTTAAAATTAGATCTACAATATTATGTTCAAGGATCTTATGGTGCAATTTTCTGCAGATAAGCTCTTCTTTTTATTTTGAGGGAGGGTGGCAGTTAGGGGAATCTGCAAAGAAAGCCAATGAAATTCTGATCCCTGACAAATTCCAAGAACATGCAAGGTCCAAGACTTTAATTCTGTAAATGCAGCATGCTAGTGAATGCATTCCTGGCTAAACACATTTAAAAAATCCATTCTTATTGCAAGGACAAACAATAATGGAAACAATGAATGGAATCCACAATACTGGAGGTAATCTGTCTTCGTGTGCCAAGTCTTGACACTCCCCCACGCATATTTATAGGAAGAACATAAGGGAAAGAAGGTTGGCTTGATCAAGACCCCTACCAGCAGAAAACATTAAATTGTATGAAGAGCTGCGGATGCTTACATTCAGAGAGGAGTAGATGCGTATATCGTGAGATTCCTGTTTAGGGTCAATGACTATGGAATTTGATCCTAAGAAAGGAATTAAAAGGGACTTCAGACTTAATGGGGGAAAAAGGCATGAGAGAGACAATTCTGTATGACTTTAAGATGACACTGTCAGTGGGAAGTTAATGATAATGAGTATCTAGTAAATAGCTTAACCATTTCTACATACTCTTGAAGGGCATCCTGGCAGGATACAAGCAATCCAGGAGACTCCTGACCATCAAGAAGATTTATTTTAATCCAAGCAAGCAACTAATCCAGTTGGGGAGACACTCAAATGTGTTGCTCGCAAACAATAAAGAATTGGTGAGGGATGACAAAAATCGGCGTCAGCCTTGCCTGAAGCAGGCATGAGTTGGTGGAATTTAAGATCCTGAGAAAACTCAGGAGGGCAAGCAGCAGACCCTGGACTTCAGGAGAACAGACTACAGTTTGTTCAGGGGGTTTACAGGCAGGATCCTGTGGAAGTTGCTGTGGAGGGTGGAAGAGTGGGTTGATCTTTAAAGATGACGTGTTCAGAGCATAAGAACAGTCTGTTCTAGTTAGCTAGAAATCAAGCAGGCATGGCAGAGAGCCAGACTGGCTGAATGGGTAACCCCTGCTTCAACTCAAGCACAAAAAGCAAAGGTTTGAAATGCACAAACAGGACCAGGCTACCCAGTATCCAGCAGGAATGTCCCAGGCATGCAAGGGCAGAACTGGGAAAGCAAAGATGGAGCTGAAACTAACCAGAGTTATGAAGGGGAATGAGCTTTCATACAGTAATGAAACAAAGAATGAGGCAAACGTGGGCTCACCGCTCTTAACAGCATAGTGGATTTAATGGTAAAGGTCACAGAGATCAAGGTAACCATGACTTTATTGGCAAGGCTCATAGGCCACCCAGCTCCCTGAAGCAGAATGTGGGACAGCAAAGCAAGGAGCAAACTTGTCACATCCTGGACTGTGGGACAAGACAGGATACATTTGAGGGTGCTGAAGGAGCCAATCAACACTGTTAGCCAGCTGCTTGCCTTCTCTGAAAGGTCACTGTAACTGGGGGAGGTGCCTGATAACTGGGTAAAGGTCAAGCATTGTGTCTGTCTTGAAATCAGAGCAACAAGGACAATCCAGAAAACTACAGGCTGGAATCACAGAATAACCTCATTCCCTCAAGAGAACGGAGCAAATCCTTCTGGAAGTTACTTCCAAGAACACGATGGATAAGAAAGAACAGGAATGGACAAGATGGATCTACTAAGAACTAAACCATATTTGATCAATATGATTGCTTTCCATGCTAAGAAGGAAGAGCAGTACATATTTCCTTTTCAAGACTGTGGCATGGCTTTCAACACAGCATCTCAATGAACCTTTGTAGCCAAACTGGGGTGACATGGGAATGCATGGAGAAATTACAAGATGGGTGGAAATTCAACAGAGGTCAGTCGTTCACCAATCCAACCAGTTGCCAGTTACAAATGGCACAACTTCAGGATTGATAGCAATCACTGTGTTTTAGTAATGGCCCAGAAGATATCTTTGCACATTCACTGATAAGATGGCAGGGAGCACTTGAAAAACGGGCTGCTCTTAAGAGGGAACTGGAAAGGCTGAAACCACACAAAGATCAACAACGCCAAATTCAGGGCCTTGCATCTGGGATAGAACACCATACAGTAGTATAGTACGTGCTCAAAGCCACCAACCAGAAAATACCTTAAGAAGAAGGACCTGAGAGCTCTACTGGACAACAAGATGAATACATAAACAAGCATTAAACCTTTGCAATAACTGCATCCCAGGCTGTTTTGGTAAACACACAGCCAGTAGGTCAAGGGATGTGATTCTTCACCTGTTTGTTACTTATGAGACCGCATCTGGAATGTTGTATCAAGTTTTGGGCTCCTCAGTGCAATAAAAATCCTAAAATATTCCTTGGCTGATGGAAGGCCACCAAGATGCCTGGAAGGTGGGACCACACAAAGTAGTCTGAGATGATGACAGAGTAGGGGAAGAATCCCCAGAAAGAGAGTGGTCACCACTGGTGCAGACTGTCCAGTGGAGCTGCAGAAACTCCATCCTTGGAAATCTTAAAAATTAAACTGCACAAAGCCCTGAACAACCTGATTTAACACCTGAAGTGCCTCTGAGAAAAGAGTTGGACCAGTTGACCTCGAGAGGTCGTTCCCAATCTAAACCACTCTAAGATCCCAGGATTCTGCCAGATTTCACTGCTGCTAGTACTGTGGAACATATAACAGCAACTAAAATTTTCTTCTTCTGGGGAAAAGAGTAGGTATAAGGGGGTAGAGAAGATAAATAATAATATTTAAAAGCTTCAGAATAATCAGGAAAAGAATCTATCTGTAGAGCTGTAAGGATAAGGGAAATTAAAAATCTTGGAACTTGAGAAATGTGCTACATTTTGTGTACCAGTAAGACTGTGAAGAAATCCAGATTGTGAACAGGAAAAGAAGTTGAGAGAATGTTTTCTACAGCAGATCGTGAAAGCTTAGGCAGGAAGTATAGGACAGCAACAGTGGTTCTCTCATACCAAGTTTGTTATTTTGTTCATAATGTGAACAAATTTTGCAATTTATGAAGAAAAGACTGTGCTTAGAGGGTTACTTAAATACAAATCAGAAGCTTTGGCACACGATAAGGAGGATCAATGCAAATTTACAGGAAGTAGCAGTAGAGGAGTATCAGCATATTTCAAGTCGAAGAGAATGCGCTGTTCTCTGATATCTTTGAACACAGAACATCACATCTGATGAGGGAAAGAAATCATATGAATTTATGTTCAGATGTTTGTGTTACGTTTTAAGTGTTTTGAGATGTGTGAAATGAAATAGCACAGATTTAAATACGTAAAGGTAGGGTGCAGTCCTACATAGCTCCATTATTGGTCAGAAACTCAGAAGAAATTGCACTCAAAATATAATGCCAACATTATAAACAATTCTAATACAGTCCCAGAGAAACTCTTGAAACATCAGATGTTGTAGCTAAGCATGTATTATGTATATTAAATATACATTATCTATAAGTATATATAATGTATATGTACGTAAACAAATGAGGTGCCAACAAGGAATTACTACTTTTATCATTGCTGTGAAATGTCAAAGATAGACTAATGCTACTTAGTCCACTAAGATTTAACGATATTAAAAAAAAAAATAACATTAATAACAAAAATCTACAGACACAGATGTTGTAGGGTAGTTACATAGGTGGACTTTCTATTTTCTCATGAAGTTCAACAGGTAGGGAACAAATAAAGCATGGAACTAATTAACTTGAAGCAAAAAACAGGCTGCAAGAAGGCAAGTTCAGAGAAATCCTGAAGCAGTGTCATATTTGCAACACACTGAATCAGGATTTTGTTCATGTATCACATAACATGATCTAACTCAAGGTATGGGAGACCTTTCCAACACTACACTTTTGCTATTGGATTGAATTTTCAGGTTAGATGAATCTCAGTTTGAGCGCACAGATACCAAAGAGTATATCTTACATTTTCATGAATTTGCAATAACAGAAACCCAGCAGAAGAAAAATACCGAGTTAAAATGGAGATGCTAAGATGGACTGACTGCCTAGCCTCAGAATATAACTGAATCGTATAAAGCCTTGTGACATTTGGGATAAAATTCCTAAAATATGAAAATATCACCACCTATGATTCAGGTTTCTTTTTTAACATAGGAAGGACCAAGGAATGCTAGATATCAAAAATGTTTAAAGACTGCTTTTGATTTACTACTTTAAAATGGCACTATAACCTTTGAACAAATGAGGCTTCACTTCCTGAAAGGGCAGAGCTCCTGGATCAGTCACTGACAGCTGGCTGCAAGAATGCAGCTGAAGGTTACTAGTGAAAATGGAATAAATACCTATTCTAGAAGCACAAAACTTGGGGTGGCAGGGCAAGCTTTCCCTACCTTAAAAAAAAAAAAAAAAAAGTATTATATCCAGATATAACATGTATCAGGAAGTTCTAGGGTATGTATATAGGAGAAAGAGGAATAAGAATGTAATGGAGTGAAATTTGACTATGTCTGATCTGTAAGAATAAATCAGTGAGTGCTATGGAGTATATTAAGTCAGAAGTTGCTGCCCTGGGCAAAAGCCTGTCTGGAAGATAAACTGAAGCACAGCCAGGAAATGCTTCAGTCTCACATCCTCCCAAAGACAACCAAAAAGCACAACAGAAAAACTGAGGTAGCTATGTATTAAGAAAAGGTGTGTGGGGAAGGCAAGGTGCTGGGGCAACACTATAAATTAGGACTCACGGCTTCAGACAGGCAAACATCTCCTCCTCCAAAGAAAAGAAAGGGAGACGCGAGATTTCATCTTCCAAAGACAAAATGAGCATGATAAGAGAAAGAGAAAGCAGAAGTCCTCTGACTTGCAGAGGAGACACCCCCAAACTAATGAAACCTTGATAATAGAACTGAATTGGTTTGTATATATATTGAATACCCAACCGGAAAAGTGGTTAATACTGCTGACATACGTACTTCACAGCCCAGAGGAGGGGAACAAAAACAATTAAAGGGAAGAAGCACCTCTCCCTTGAAAACAGCCTAAGAGACCTGGGGTTGTTCAGCCTGGAAAAGATGACTCTGTGGAGATCTTATAGCAGCTTTCAATACATAAAGGGAAAATGTAAGAAACGTGGATAAAGACTTTTTACCAAGGCCTGTAGTGATAGGACAAAGGGTAAGGGTTTAAAACTGAAAGAGGATAGATTCAGATTAGACATAAGGAATAAATTTTTTTTATGATGAGGGTGGTGACACCAAAATAGGTCCAGAGAACTTGTGGATGCCCCCATCAATGGTAGCGTTCAAAGTAAGGGTGGACATGGCACATTAGTGGAAGCTGCCCCTGCCCTACGGCAGGAAGGTGGATTAGATGATCTCTATGATTCTATACAACTTGGTCACATAGCCAAGGTATTACCTCAAATTTTGTGGATCTAATTCATACTCTGCTTGGGAAAAGCTGATTATTTGATACCTCTCCCATCACTATGCTTAACAGAATGACAGCATTAAAAATGAAACTGAAGCCAAACCTGCTCTGATGACTGCAATGACTTGTCAAGGATTGGCCTTAAATTAGCCAAAAGAAAATAAAAGGGGAAATTAGCTCATTAACTCAAAGTAAGATCTAAATTTCTAAGATTTCTCTTGGTATAGAACATTCCACCTGTGTCACTGGCAGGAAGTATGGAACACAGAAAGTTACAATCATCAAAGGCAGTAATACCATGATGTGTTTTTGTTGGTAACCACGTACTACTCTCAAGTGACATTACAGAATGTAAGGGAAGGAACTAGAAATGTTAATTTCGCAAGAAGTTCATCTTAATGAATACAACTACTAAGTAAGCAGTGTTTGCTTGGAGAGGAAAATGGCAACAGCAACTTTCCAGGAAGTCTCTTCAGCTGTTTAGCTCCTGCACAAGTGACATGTATGTAGCAGATGTTCCTTCTATTGTAAAGATGCTTATTGCCATTACAGCTTGAAAGTTCACCATTCTCTCAAATATTAGCAAGTCACTGAGATGATGGAGGTTTTCAACTTTTGAGCAATGCCGGATAATGCACAGGAAGTTAATGATCAGTTTACGTAGCCCAGGCTTCTGGACTGTATCAGGCCTGTTGAGGGAGTCATTCCCTGTGTAGCTTGGTCTTCCTTGAAAACAGCTCTTCATTCACTTCTATTCTTGACAGTAGATTACCAATGACTAAATATTTTTTGTTGGTGCTTAAAACAGTTGCTTAATTCCTTAAATTTTCCTCCTCCCTAAAGCTAAAGCAGCTAATGGGCTATGTAGTACCTACATGGGAGACAACCTGAAAAAGGTATAAGCCACTAAGACATGATTCAACACTTGACAAATCTCAGATGGCAGAAGGGACTGGCAGGAATTTATTCAATCTCTTGCCACAGAGCAGATGACAGAAGAGGAAAAGAAAAGATCATGAAAGATTTACTATACCAAGATCGTACTGGAAAACCCAAGCTTCTTTTCTAAAATTAGCAAGCTAATTTTTGCTCTCAGAGGACTATGAGATTCCTCTCATTGTTTTGGCAATTAGATATTACGCTGTCCTTTCCTGTCCCATGAAAACTAAGGGAAAAAAAAAACCAAAAAAACCCATAGAAGACTTCAACCAGAATCCTAACAGTAAACTAAAGTAATTTAAAAGACTAAAAGGGAGACTGGTAGTACTTACGTGCCTCATGTTATAAGTATGTGCCCTACTTTGGTTCCATGTCTTGGAAAAAGTGGCAAGAAATCAGAATAATAAGGGAAAGCAGGTGACAAAAAAGTTCCTTGTGTACTAGGCATGTGAAGAGGTTTCTTTTGTAAAGTGGTCACAAAACAGCATATACCAAACTCTTATAGTACATACAATTAATAAGCGTTAACTTTGTTAAAAGAGTTTACACTTGAGTTTCATCTTGAAACCACGAGCTGAAATGAATATTAATTAATGTCTCAGCTGAAATGTAAATTATTTCATTTCTAAATTAATGTAATCAATTTATAAAACATTAAACCGACTACTAATGACTTGCAGTAGGTGTGAATTAGGCTGTTTTCTAATCCCTGCGAATACGGTTTATAAAAGTGCCCTTCACAAAGAGTGAGTTATTGTGGAAGAATTTTAGTTAGCATTTTCCACAATTTTTCAAGGTTCATGTAACGTGGACTAAAACGCTTGTAAGTAAGTTCTGAACTCACAAAATGGCCATGGTACCCCTCTGCATCCCTCGGGACACATTTCTGCCTGGAGGAGAGATGCAAATTCCCAGAACAGACCACTCACCAGAGGCCTGTCAGAATCTTTTTGACACGAATGCTCATCTACGGGTTTGCTACAGCTCTTCAGATGCTCAGAAAAATCAGAAGAGACAAGAACTCTTTGTTCTATAACCTAAGACAGTGCCAACTTACTGTTCCATAAATTAATGTAATTTCCAGCTCCTCTACCAAGCCCACAGTAGCAAGAAGCTTCAGAAAGCACATGTATACTCTTCTCTTCCACTGATATTGGCTACTCTTAGTCATTTCCAAAAAGACATAAGTATGGGGGGGTCAGGGAGGGAGCCCTTGGGCCTACTGTCCCTGTCACAGGCATAGACTGGTCCGAATAAACCCCGTGACAGGGTTCAACTTAAAACTGCATAAAATGACAATAATAGTAAGAACCTGTTTCTGTTTTGTTTTTTTTCCTGCACCGGAACCCTTTGTGCTGGCACAAACAGTGGAAGAATGAATGAAAACCAGAAACTGGTCTCTTCTTCTTTTGCCAGACTAGTTTTAAGAAAAATCGACCAACAAACCAACCACCCCTGCATTAATTCTGATCAGTTCTCCAGTCTGGTTCAAACAAACCACACACCTGAAAGAACTCTGAAAAAAATTGCTGGTTTCTGACTCTCTCAGTTGCAATGGCAATGTATTGCCAGCTTCAAGAGTCTATAAAATTCTCACTTCGGAAATACTTCTTTTCAAAAAGTACATCACAGATGGTATGCAGTACTACTTTTCATTCCCTCACAGGCAGTACTGAAACAGAAGTTACACTGCTAAATTGTGAAGAGATGAACAGCTTCACAATGTGTGAACCAAAGAACTTTGCTGTTATATGTTTTTCTTTTTTTTTTGCCCTCCCCCAAGTGCAACAGGTAAGGATAAAGGGTACCTCCTCTTAAAACACATAATTAACTACTGCGACTTTAAAGGATTCATCTGTCTGCAATTGTCAGATCTTATTTTTTTTTTAAAAGACCCCAAAAGTCTCTTTAGCTAGTATTTGGCTATTTCAACTGTAAACCATCAGCTGATTTAGAAAACAAAGGCAGTAATAAAACTGAACCAAAGAAGATTTTTGCGTTCCTGCAATAGCTGGTAGCCTGCTTGCCACATCAGATGCTTAGTAATATTTAACACAGCAATGAGAGAGAAGCTAGAGTAGGAGTAGGAGAAAGAGCAACAGGCATCAGAAAGGGAAGGTACACAGCAAGAATACTCAGGGGTTGCAGAAAAAAAAAAAACAAGGTTTAATTGTTTTCTCACAATTGCTTGTCTGAACACTTCACAAGTAATGATCTTCTAGTTAGAAAATGTTTCTAATTTTCTCCTACTGCAAAAATAGTATTCTAATATGCAAGCAGATCTGAGCAGCCCATAAAAGCATCTGTAATTTATTTCATTTTCATATTTGCTGCAAATTGGTCTTTTCCCTTCACATTACACTTAGAATACACAGTTGCAAGTAACAAAATTATTTAAAAAGTAATTTCTGACTTTTCCATTCAAATGTATCTGTTTGAGGTTGTCATGGTTTTATGACAGAAAGTGTGTAGAGGCTTGGGAGAGACTGCTCAGGCAGATCTGAGGAGGCACAAATGATTTGGGCCTGGCTAATGCTTACCGGGCTGAACCAGCATGTAAACCGTCACCAGAGGTCAACTGAATTCAAGACCAAGAAATACTCCAAGGTATGCCTCTACTTCCCAATGTACTGTTTCTTATTTATTCTATCTTGAGTGATTTCAACAAATTGACAGGCAATGGTCAAGCCAAAACTTCACAGAGAAGCAACCAACTCCACACGAAAGAACCCATTACAAGGCATTATACCAACGACCACTTATTTGAGAGGTGTAAGTGGATATTCAAAGTAGTCCTAGAGCAATGGAGATCAGGCTCATCCTTAGCAGTAAAAAAAGAAATGAGAAGTAGCATTCAGAGTAATTGATATATGCAACTGAATAAGTTTAAACAACAGCTGTCCTAAAACAGCTTACTCGCTGCAACTTATATTTTAAAGCAAATGATCCACTATTTCTACAATATTTTCTGAACAAAGATGGACAACACTTTAAGAAGTCAAAATACAGTTACTCTGATGTAACAGTCCTACGTTTGCACAAGCTTAATGAACACTGAGATTCTGTCTACAATTAATTTGCAGAAAGTCAAGCATTTACACAAAGGTTCAAAAATGCAGCTATAGATTTTAAGGTACAATAATTAAGTTTTAAAAATCAACAGAAGATGTCTTTTAGAATAAATAAGACTTCATACATTTTGTGTAATTAATTCTTACTTCACAGTAACTGAAATATGTTTTGCAAATTACTTCATAGCACATACACATAGAATCACAGAATGGTTTGGGTTGGAAGGGACCCTTAAGATCACCTAGTTTCAGCCCCCCTGCTATAGACCAGGTTGCTCACAGTCCCATCCAGCCTGGCCTTAAATGCCTCCAGAGCGGGGGTGTATCCACAACCTCTCCGGGCAACCTGTTTCAGCATCTCACCACCCTTACAGTGAAGAATTTCTTCCTAATATCTAGTCAAATGACTTGTTATAATTTTATATATATATAAAACGTAAGAGGATTTATTTTAAGTGTAGTTGTAAAAATTACACTCTACAATCAATATTATGCAGTACATTTTCATCAGTATAACTCCTCCAAATGAAGCATTTCTGTAACAAGTGGTCCTTCAAAGCTTTCTGAATATGCAAAGTTAGAGGTGTGAAAAATAGTAAAATGAAAACCAGCAATGCATTTCTAACCACTCAGCTCCTGAGACTGCAAAATCACTACAATGTAATTGTTTAAAGGCCACTTTCAACTTACATCTATTTAGGAAATTATCAATGTTCTTGTTCTTCCTCAGCGCCGGATAATCCAGATCAAGGACCAAAGAATTCAAGCCATCCTGAAAACAAATAAAAATAAGTTGAGTTCTAAAATCATAATTACTACATCACTCTTCCTAAGAGTTGCCAGGCTGAGACAGGTTATATATTATTCAAACATGTATTACATTCCTAGTAGGCAGATAAAACAAGATCTCAAGTATGCTTATACCTCACTCACCCCAAAGCAGTTAAAATACCGTGACTGGCTCCAAGTTGGCCTAGAAACACTACAGATACATCACCATCCCTTAGTGGCACTGAGACTTAAGCTGGAGTAATACTTTTAATCTTAACCAGCAGTACTCTTACTGCTTCAACACAGACTTAATATTCTCTGTTCAGTCACATTGTCTTATTTTTTCTCCACATTACATTTTTCCTGTGTATTTGAAAACTTTATGTTTGCATTATCCACATTATTACTTAAATCATGTTCTCTCTGCCTTCTCACTCTGGATATTCAAAACCTGACTTTTTGCTCTTGGAAGCCAGATATGACAATTCAGCACATAATTCAAGCTCACAAAACTACACTGCTTATTTTTTAGGTTATTCAAGAGAAGACAAGTCAGAAGGTTGTGTGCCATTCTGCTACTAATGATCAGTGTCTTCTCAGCAGTTAAGACTTCTTAGTATAGTGATTTTGATATCAAAATCTAAACTAAAAATACAAGATTTCAACAAGACTCACAAGAGTTAAACTCAGTTCCAACTTTCAGCAACCTAGAAAAACTTTACAGATTATTCTCCAAATCACACAACCTTTTTGAGTAACACAAGGGCAAATAAAAGTCAGTTTCAGACACTGAGAGTCACAGATTGCATTCTCTGTGCAAGAGAGCATCTCCAATGTTCTACCTGAACTGATATTTTGTTCACTGCTCTGAGAAAATCTTGAGCTTGTTTTTTTAAGGTTTTTAAACTCAGCAGGGCATAGAGATTTTAGTCAGAGACCACATCATGTTTATTAATAAGCAACCAACAGCCTTTCAGCCTTCTTAGTACCTGATGCATGTAAATAAGGCCACAGCTAACAATTCTCTTGTTTGTTTTTTAAATATACCTGGCAAGGGATCATTTCTGGTTTAAATATCATTAAAACTATTATAGTTATTCTAATAACTGTATCTACCAGGACAGACTTAAAGACAGGACCTGAGATTATAAAACACGTTCTGAATGCTGGGCAGTAGTAAAGATGTATATATACAAATAAGATGACCTCATTTGTTGAAATGTCACTTCTCAGTTTCACCGCAAAAAAAGATTCATGATTAAGCACATTTCCAATATTGAGAGATGGAATTGCAGTATTATTTTTTTTTACTATTTATTTCTGCCTTCAGCAAATGGAGGTATCTTGGAAAATATCAGTAGCAGCCACTAGACCATGCACAGAAAACAAGGCTGGCTCAAGAAATTACAAGACAGACATATTTGTGTGATTTCCTATACAGATGACTAAAGGTCAGAGACTACAAGCTTGCCTTTCCTCTTTTTAAATTGGTACAAAAATATCATTAGCATCTCACTAGGATCACCTTCGAGGTTCCCAAGAGAACCTCATTTATTATATTTGACATAAATCTAGAACATCAGAGACTTGCAGATGTACTAAAATATTGCATGAAGCATAAAACTTCAAGGCTTCAAGTCACTTCAAAGGCAAAAACTCACAAAAGGTCCATCTTAACAATTAGGAAATCAACCAAAGGAAGCAGGAGGCCTGTACAGATGAGTAAGGAACTCCCAACTACACTCAGACATGAAACAGAAGTGTACATGAGGTGGGAGCAAGGGCATGGTACCAGGAGGATGAAGCTGACATCCCGAGGTGCAAGGCCACATTAGGAAACTCAAGGCTGATCTGCAGATGAGTCTGGAGAAGTTTGAAAAAGACAACAAGAAAGGGTTCCACAAGTACATAAGCAGAAGACTAGGGAAGACATGGGCTTGCTGCTGAACAGAGCAGGGCAAGCTGGTAACAAAGGGTAAACGAAAGAGAAAGGTACTCAAAGCATTCTTTGCTTCAATCTTTGCTAGTAAGATCAGGAATCTTCAGGAATCTTAGGTACCTCATATCAGAGGAAGTGGGAAGAATGAAGTCAGGAAGACTTTCCCCTGGTGAGGACCAAGTACCAGGACCCAGTCCTCCATGACAGGAACGCCTGAACAAACTGGACATACTCAAGCACACCCCTGATGGGATGCACCTGCAAGTGCTGAAAGAGCTGGCCGATGCACTGGAGAGGCCTTTGAAAAGGTAATAGCAATGAAGAGAGGCTACTGAACTGGTATATGGAAGATACCTGTCTTCAAGTAGGGCAAGAAGGAAGATTTAGGGATCTAAAGGCTGGACAACCTCACCTTAATTCCCAGGAAAGGGATGGAGAAAATGCTCCTGAAAACCATTTCCAAACATGTGAAGGACAAGAAGGTGATCAGCATTAGTCAGCATGGATATATGAAGGGGCAATCATGCTTGGCCAGGCTGACAGCCCTCCACAGTGAGGCAACTAGCTTAGTGGATGAGGGAAGAACAGTTGTTTACCTCAACTTCAATAAGACATTTGGCATTGTCTTCCATAACGTTCTCATAAACAAGCTGATGAAGCACAGGTTACACAAGTGGGTGGTGAGAGGATTGAAAACTGGCTGAGAGACTAGGCCTAGAAGATTTTGATCTATAGCCAAAGTCCAGTTGGAGGCCAGTCACTAATGGTATACCCTGGGGCTCGATACTGGGGCCAGCAACTTTTAACCACTTCATTAACCACCAGCTGCACCCTGCAAACAAAACAAACAAACAAACAAGTTAGGGGGAGTGTCTGACATACCAGAGGGCTATGCTGCCATTCAAAGGGACCACGAAAGGCTGCAGAACTGGACAGAGTTCTGGACAGAGACATATGAGGAAATGCATCTGAGGAAGAATAACCCCAGGCACTGGAGTCACCTTTTAAACAGTTTTGTTTTGTTTGATGTCACCTTTCAGAACTTCCTTACTAAAAGAAATATAAAATAGTGTTACTAAGCCCAACGAGAAGGCAATGAATAATACACAGTATCAACTGTTAATTACTTTAAGAACAATACTTAAAGCCATTACTTGAGTCTTGATTTTAAATGCTCCTGAAAGACCTGTCAAGGAGAAAGGAGTGACACCCTAGGACATCGTACTCTCCTTTCAGACTGATTGAAGACTCACCACCTACTATTAAATTTGATGAAGTTTTTATGAAAGATACAATAAATCTAAAACAAAGTACTGAAGTTGTTAAATACTTATGGATTAGTCAATGCTTGGATTGTCCAATGACCTGGACATGCCCAACGGAAAGTACTCTGAGTTAAGACTTCCTGTAAAAATCACGTAATAGAGAATATGTAATTCCACACTCCCTATTTAGCAAGTACTGCCTTCCAAAAAAGGACATGTCATTCTAGCAGATGTAGCAAAGCATGTCAGCAGAAACACACCTCTTTACCTCGCAACACGTTGGAAAGGACAACACTGAATGATACAATGGAATACACATAGGCCATGTTTTACAATTTTACTTAGCACAGTGAACTCCCAATTCTAACCAGCAACACATAGCTCTAAATAAATATGACTTGAATTCATATTTTCATTAATATATTTGCAGTGTAACAGCATTAATAAGGCTGCAGCTTAAAGTAGCAACTTTACAGTATCAAAGTGAGAGCCTTTGTTACTCTCTAGAACTTCTTAAAGTAATTAGTTTCACAATCAGTCTAGAATATATTTTGATGGCGAATTACAGGTCTTATCTGCACAAATTCAACAACAAAAACTAGTTCTCTAGAGCTCTGAGCACATTCTTACTCTATTTCGTTCTTCACAGTCTAATACCTTATTTGTCAGTCTTTTGCCATTCTTTTTGCGTTGCTATTGAAACAGAATTTTAATAGTCACTTACAATTAGGTATGCATTTTAAGGGAGAAGATGTAAAAGCACTCAATTTTACCACAAATTAATGAGGCATATTTTTGTTCTTTTTTGGGGGGGGGAGGGGAAAAGGGAGATCAACTGATATATTAATGCTTTTCATGTAAAGCTATTTTAAAGGTTGGTTAAACAAAACACTGCTGGTGTGTTCTATTTATGCACAAAGTAAGGGAAAAGAATTAAGTTATCAACTGCAACAGACAGACATTTTAGTGAAGCTGGATTACAAGGTCCAAAGCAACCATAACTTCCAAGTTAAACTGAGCTGTACTTTATCATTTCAGATGTCACTGTTTATTCCCTATGTCATTCTAATTCCAAAGTTTTTCTTCTTCTTTTTGAGGGCTATAAAAACTGAGAACCATATTTGTAGCTAATTTTTTTTTTTATTAGCTCTGTCTCCTTTTCACGAGCTTCTGGTAACAGTTATCATAAGAGGCTATTAACAAACAGGAATTTGAGAAGAGCACAGCTGCTTGATAACTATTTGAAAACCTCCTAATTCTTGTCAGCTACATCTGGCATCAGAGAGGCCATCAGTATCAGCACCATGATGAACAGAAAGAGCATCAGTTTATTTTTATCTCTGTGAACAAACGTTGTTAGCATCTTTCAGAGACAGGATTCTAAGCTCTTAAACACATTTTTAAGGTAAAGGATTTCAAATTCTTATCAACATATGCTTTATGAAGGACTCGTGCTTTGTACATTAGCATTTTGTCAAAAGGTGGTTCCTTAAAGCTTTAGATTTTCATTAAAAGGCCTAGTTTACATTACTTGACTCTAAGATTGCACTACAAATTAAAAAGATGGATCCAAAGACTACATAGTAAAATGGATCCCTCAAACTGAAGATAAACAATCCAGGAAATGACATCTCCTCTGTCTAGGCCTCACAGATAAGTCACTTGAACCAGGAAATATGTTATTAAAGTGATTTCACTGTTCACTTCCTCTTTCTGCTATTACAAAAGGTTCAGAAGCTAAACAGGCCCAAAATAGCAACTTCCAAACAAACACGCTGTTGGCAGAGACAGCTCTGCCCACACCATTCCATTAAAAGTCTTTTGCTCTTGGCAAACAGGCTGAGACACTCTCTCAGGATTGTTTTCCAAGTGAAAAGTCCACAGTAGATATTTTTGCACTACCGTCCTACATCAGGAGAGATGGGGTCCCAACCACTCCGGCAGCAGAAATCTCCCCTAGGGACAATGCACTGTTTGGCTTTCTCAGTCAGCAACTCCTACTGTGACAAGACCTGAATCAACTCAAAAAAAAAAAAAAAAAGTTCAGGAGATATAAAAACTATTCGATGTTCAAGCTTTTTTTCTCTCTGACAAAAGGGGCTATAATAGGGAGAATTAATGGTGGCTTCTAAATAACCAGCTCAATGTTAATTCACAGCAAACCCACCGAAGCCCTCACAAAATTAAACCATTCCATGCCGATTCTCATTTTCAAAACTAAAATACTTATTTAAACCTGTCCAAAGGCAATGCACACAAGTACATCCCACAGGATGCCAGAAGAGCTTAAGCTACTTCCATTTACTCCTTAGCTTTATGCTGAGAAAAAGTAAAAACAACTCAAGGCCAAAAAATAAGCACAAAATGCTACCTTAGTACCCACAGGCAGCAACTCATAATTCTGGAATAACCAGCAAAATTCACTAAAGCATTACATATAAGAAAACCAAAACACTATTTCTTTCCCTTTTGTCAGCTTCCCAAGTCCTCAAATAAATTTTAATAAAATTCTATCCTTACTTCCCACTGCAGCGTGAAGTACGTAACTTCAGACCACATTTTGCTAATTTGACCTACGTGCTTTTTAAAGCACTGCTTCCTTAATCTATGCACCCATGAACTGACCACCTAATGACTCTGCCCTGGTAAGGCCTCATCTGGAGTACTGTGTCCAGTTCTGGGCTCCCCAGTACAAAAAAGACAGGGACCTCTTGGAATGAGTCCAGCAGAGGGCCACAAAGATGGTGAAGGGCCTGGAGCATCTCCCCTATGAAGAAAGGCTAAGTGAACTGGGTCTGTTTAGCCTTGAGAAAAGAAGACTGAGAGGGGACCTGATCCAGGTCTATAAATACCTAAGGTGTGGGCAGCAAAGTGGCGAGGCCAGACTCTCTTCAGCAGTATGTGGAGACAGGACGAGGGGAAACGGCCAGAAACTGGAGCATAGGAAGTTCTGCAACAATGTGCACAAGAACTTATTTACGATGAGGGTGACAGAGCACTGGAACAGGCTGCCCAGGGAGGTTGTGGAGTCTCCTTCTCTGGAGATATTCAAGACCTGCCTGGATGCCCATCTGTGCGACCTGGTGTAGGGAACCTGCTTTGACAGGGGGGTTGGACTCGATGATCTCTGGAGGTCCCTTCCAACCCCTACGATTCTGTGATTCTGTGACTCTTTACCAGGATTAAATCCCTACTACATTCTTATGTATGACAAATGAACCCTTAAATAATTCTTGTCTTTCTTGAGTGATTACTTCTTTCCATATAAAAGAAGGCACCTTTGGATATAAGGCCAACAGCTCAGTAACAGCATACAATAGGAAAAAGAACTGATAGCCCATATGCAAGGCAAGAATACTGTTTTTCCCCAGCTTATTCTACTCTAGTGATCGTTAGAATACACTGTAATTCATTTTTATGTTATTGAAGATTAATCAGTGTGTGAAGGAATACTTCACGTCATGATAATAAAGCCAGTGTTTTATGTGAAGAGGTTTTACTTTTCTTGAAGTTCTTCAACATTTCTACATTAAATAACAGATTTCAGTTTGGACAGTACTGAGTACATGCACTTCAGAAACCTGAACGCAATTGCCCACAAATAAATACATAAATATTTAACAACAGGTTTTAACGTGCAATCCAATTTCTGTACAGTATGGAGATAAGTATTAAAGCACAAAATAAACACTGCCAATAATTGAATAGATGTAGATTTTTCTTCACTGTACAATGAACCTCTCATTGGCTGTCATCATGTGCTACATCCTACATGCACACTGTAATGGTTTTATGCTATGATGTCAAACTGTTCAATTGTAAAGACAGGATGACAACAGACCAAAAATGGCTGCATCCTTACAGACCAGTGAAAGAATAAACACGAAGCAATCTTTTAAGATGAGACAAAAAGAACGTTAAGGAATAACACCGTGGAAGAGCAAAAGCATGTAAATCGGGTGTATGATCAGTTATAGCTTACAAATGACAAGAGGAAATGATAGGAGATACTTTATGTAATAACAATTAAAAGTCCACTGTAAATTAAGAAAAGCGAACTATACACAGAAGGTTTAAGTCTTCCTTAATGTTACGTATGCAGACATATTTGCAAGGAATAAAAAGAGTATCAACAAAAAATCCTAAGATGTCCTGAGAGCATCAAGAGCAACTGAAATTGACTCCAAAATATTTAAGCCAATCCACGTTTTTGAGAACTCAGGAGAGCATGACAGGTCAGCAGGGCTGAAAAAGGCAATCAAAAGAATTACCTCTAAAAGGCAGGAGATGGGGGAACTTCCCAAACTATAAACCTGCACACTTGTGGAGAGGGAGTTAGAACAAGATGTTAAGCAATTTGTAAGAACTCAGAAGATTAATATGTGAGATTCAGGTTGCAAGTTTTTTTCTGTTTCTCATACAAATAAAATAGTGTCATGTAACCAGTTTCTGGCAGAATACGTGATAAAGCAAAGCATCTTAACATAGGAATAAGAGAGAAGATTCACCACTCTCATTAGCAAAACTACACTGTATAAGAAATATAGGAAAATATCTGAAATGCAATTATTAAGAGTTTGTTATAAGATTTGGAAAAGTAAGTCAAATAAATTCACCTGGGTTTGCTCCATTACAATTCTAAGGAATATTTTCATTATCATTATAAAGCAACAGAATGAGTAACTTATCTGCTAAAAGCAAGTAAAAATCAAAAAATGACACCAAGCTCAGAATTCCAAGCACGTGCTTTGTACTGTATTTTAAATTATCTCAAAATGAAGAAAGAAGTAATAATAAAGGAATCACCTCAAGGGATGAGCACAAAAAAACACACTAACAGATGTTTTTGAAAGAAACTGAATGTACACAACATGAAAACGGGAATAATTAAACAGGAAGCTAACAGGAAAAGACAGAGTTATAGGGGACCAGAATTCCAATCCAGGCTGTATAAACAGGAGGTTCACTGTGCAAAACCTCACAGAGGACTCATGTTCTGTACGTACTAGTATAGCCCGAGCCAGTGTATTGCATCCAACTCTGTGAATCCCTATAAAAACAGCAGAAGACAAGTTGGAGGAGAACCAAGAGGAGGTTAACAACAGCAGGAAAGTGACAGGCAATGCACACATGGGAACACTGTGGAAACCAAAGTTTTTAGTCTTAAAAAAGATCCGCTTTAAAAAAGACATGACAATTCTGTTCAAAACATAAAAAGCTGTGAGCAATAATGATGGATGTTTTCCCACATCTCCAGAAACAGCACAAGAAATGGGCTGAATTTCAAGTAAAGATTCAGGTTACAGATTATGACAAAACCTCTGAATAGCAGCAGTGACGAACTGACATCATATACCTAACCAGTGAAGCTGAGAAATTTGCTTCGCAGGAGATGAGCAGGTGAGCCCAGCATTTGTTGCAGTAGTTCCACCACTGAGCCTGCCTCTGTGATAGGGACTCTACTGGAGATCGTTAACAGCCCTTCCAAGCCAGCCTGGGAACATTTCAGAGCAGAACTGAAGAAATGCACAAAAGCAGGAACTTAAGCCAGAGGACTGAGAAAGCACAGTAAACTGGCAGCTGTCAGTAAATGTACAGCAATGTAATCTTTCCATCATCCATTTTAATTAAACAATGCATTAACAGTTTACTTTCTTCCCAAATGCAACTGTAAAATCCATTACTCGTTTCTCTGCCAAATCAGCTGTTCTATTTTCTCCATAAAGCTGTGCAGAACAAAACGGGTCTTGCATGTCTTGCTGGTTAGCACTGTAGCCATGGAAAATTCAACAGTTCAGCACAATCTCCTTTATCAGAAGTCATTGCAATTTCCAGGCTCTTTAGTTAACATTGATTTTAGAATTCTTATTGCCTCCAAAAAAAAATAATGTGCACTGAAGCCGAGAACTGCAAACCTCTTAAAATAACACCAGAGATAATTTCCTATTAATTTGAGTTCCATAAAGCCTTTAATAGCAAGCTTAGCTTCTTAACAGGAGAATAAAGGCAGCATGGTGATTTTGCTTGTTAACTCCTGCTGCAAGCCATTTATGCATCGCTTCAGGAGATTTTTCAAGCAATTGGGGAAAATAGCATGAATGTTAGATTTGCAAGTAAACTACAAATGCACAGAAAACAAACCTGTGCCTAGAGCTGCTCCTCTGCCCCCCTGAGGAAGTGGAATTACCTACTGCCCATAAAAATCCAAATAGAAAGCACAGCTTCTTATTCATTTCTTCCTCCCAGAAAGCAGAACTTCCACAGGCTACAGCTGCAGGAGTCAGAGGCAATATCAGGAATACAGACAAAAGGTCAGAGCTCATCTGCTGCTGAGGTAGGAGACAGGTGTACAGCCTATTCTTAAAAACCTGTTTTGACCACAAGGCCATCCTTGTTTCATATTAAATAAGGGCTCTGCTTCTCCACCATGAAAATGTTTCTCTTTCCTTACCCTCAGGCAGCTCCATCTGTGAAGTCAGTTTCAGCAACAAGCCACTGCACCTTAAACAACCACAGCCATCTATCCCTCGACTTCACTGTGAGCTTATTTTTGGATAAATATATTTTATATGTATTACATCATATATTATATTTTTCATTAATCTGCTTAGCAGTCGTAGGAACCAATCTGACAACTAAGATGTATACTTATAAGAGTCCATATGAAAATTGTTAGAATCTCTTTCATAGTAATTGGAATCACCAAAAAATGAGTCCTGAAAGTAAAAATGAAGATAGCATCTAGCAGCCTCCTCCTCCAAAAGTACAATTAACTGGAAGTAAAAGGACTTTTTTCCCCCAATCAACGATACAGAACAGTTACAAAATCTCTCCGTACTAAAAATATCAGCAAGTATTTAGAACATTTCCAACCCAATAAGTGCACCTCTCACGTTACCTCCTGCCTCACCTCGAATTTGATGCCAGCAGTGCATTCTAAGCAGCTCTACTTATATCTTAAAATACAATTCCACGAACCCAGAATTCCACTTAAAGTGATACACAGAAGTGAAGCAATCAAAATCACATCTAATGCTGGAGTAAAGAATTCTGCTGCGGTATGGAAAAAGGCAGAAAACTTATTGCCACAGATCGATTATTTACTTATATTTTTAAAGATAAGTCAAGACCTATCCATCTGGCATCAGGATGCTCTGACCCATTTGCTAGCAAAAATCCAGGAGAGAAACAAGTCGAATAGAAAGAGACAAAAAAGTCCTACCATTTAGGTATTCATACAACAACACATGGATGCGTTTTGTAAAGGGAAACTAGAAGGAAGTAAGTGTAAAAATGACAGCTGGGAGAAAGGTAAGAGACAGCATGAAAAACGTAATATCGTGTAAACAGACACAGGGGAAAAAGGGACTAAAAATAATTTTAAATGCTGATGGGTCAGAAGACCTTATTCAACCTTAAACTATGCTTGCTTTATCATCTAGTGGACTGGACAGCACACTTGGCTAAAGGCTGGCTTTGAATGAGTGACTACCTAATGACACTGGAAGAAAATTTATGGAATTTAAACAAAATGAGATATAATTTAATGTGTACCAATCACCAATATCTCAAATAACTGAAGCAAAAGATTATCAACACATGGAAAACCAATCTTTTTTCCCCAATAACGTACACACATTACAGATTGATAAGGAGATAATTATCTTAATCCAACAAAGTTAAGCAGCTCTAAAAAATGTCTCTCACAGAAATAGATTTGACAGTAAAGGAAATGATCTACAAATCCTTTCAGCTTATTTAATTATATTCCAGTAAAATATTATGTGAATGCCTTATTTTTTAAAACAAACTGACATTCTTACATAAACCACATATTTTCTCTTTTAGGCTTTAAAAAAGGTATCGAACTCAAAAAACCATCCTCATGCAATCCTTATAAAAAAGGTTTGTGGCTTTCTTTAGTGGAACTGCACCTTCACGTAGCATAACCCCCCTTTTATACATACAATCGGCTTCATTTGTGAAGCGTCAAACAAGCACACTGCAGCGTGCTGCTCCACAGTCCAACACGTGCCCTACCCCAGAAGCAAACTTCACTGATGACTCTAGATTGCAATCAAATTTACTATTAATTGTCTCTCAAAAAGATAACGCATTTTTTCCATAAAATAAGCTTACGTCTAAATATTAAAATATGTTTAAATGCATTAAAAAAAAAGCATTCAAATTCCAATTCCTGTGTTGGAACTACTAATGAAACATCGTAGGTTTTAAAATGGAACAGGAACTTTTGGAGACTGCTTCTGCTGAAACTGAACACATACACTTTTAGGGCCTGACAAGACCATCTTGCATCCTTTGTAAAATCCATGATGACCAGGTTTTATCTTGATTTGAAATTTGCTCACCAACTCCCAATAATACGAAGGTATTCAGGAGGCCACTAGCTCCCACCTCTAGCAATGGAAAGGAACATACTGGATTTTACAGTAAGTACCACCAGAATTGTTTGATCTTCTGTGTTTTTCCCTAGAATAGAAAGAATACCTCTTCCTTTGTCATCTCAAATCATTTGAAGAATCTTCCCATTCCTGAAATACTGACAAAAATAAAATGAGAAAAAACATAGGGGAAAAAAAACCACATAACTGGCTTTGAGCAAGGGATGAACCCAGATTACCTCATGAAGTCAAGTCTGAATTATTCTGTGATTCTACAATTCTGCTTGATTTGAACACATGCAGGGTGGCACCATTAAGATCAGTTGTTATACAATGGGTTCAAAAAAAACTTCTCATTTAGCAAATGAAAGTTGTTAAATAAGGAAATTCTTTATTGGGGAAAATAAAAATAAATAATAATAATAAAGGAAGCATAACAGTAGCAAAGAAAGGTGGTTGACAGTGACCTCCTCTCTACAGATTTTGAGGGATTAACTTCAGAAAGCTTGATGAAGTGAGAATCTAGTGTTATTTACTACAGCAATTACTCATTTTTCATGTCCCTAAGCAGAAAGTTTCTTCTGTATATAAATCAGTATTAATCACATATTTCACCTAGGGGATCATTTAGGACTTTCACGCTGCAATCAGTTAAGCCCCAAAGCTATGAATAGGGCCTGGTAAAGCTTTTGACCCTAGTTGGAAGAGGAGGAGGTCCAAAGGGTCACAGAAAAGGTCAGGTAATTCCATTTGAGGGATTTTTCCAACTGCTTTATCAATGAACTAATGTAGTAATGGAAGAATGATTGCTTGTTTAGTCACTAAAATCCTAAGATTTTTAAGTTCTAAAAGACTGTAACTTCACAGTGAGTGCTGAACCTTGTTTTAGAAGTTGCTAACAGAAGAGTAAAGTCAGTTAAAACGGGGGAAATACTGGCTCTGGACTTCTGACCAGTTTATCAAGCCATAACCCTCAGTCAGTGGATCTTGTTTTATACTCTGCGTTACGAATCAATTTGCAGATTCCTATGCCAGCAGCTAAATATTGAAATGACTGCTATTAAACCTATTTCTCTTAAACCTGGAAGTATTTAGTCACGCTGCCACTGGAAAACCACAATATACATGCATAAAAGCATATCCATGATCACAGAAATTTATGTCTTGGCAATGAAAGGATATGAAGGGTGGTATGGAAGACTTCTGTGAGTAAATCAGCAGCAAAAGTAAGTCAACAAGGACACGCTTTCTCAGTGGTATTGGTGACATAGAAGTCACAGAAAAGCCCAGGACACCTGGTGGGTTCTTTGCTGCAGTCTCCCAAGACAGCTTTATTCCAGGGATCCTGATGGGATGCATCTGAGGGAGTGGAAAGAGCACATCGGAATCATTTCCAGGCTGCTCTACCACCTTCAAAAGGTCACGGCCACTGCAGAAACCAGCAAGTGTCAGGCCTGTCTTCAAGAAGGGCATGAAAGAAAATCTGCAGAACTACAGGCCTGAATTTCCATTAACTTCAGGCTCCAGGACAATTATGAAGCTAATCTCCCTGGGTGCAACTTCCAGACACACGAAAAAAAAGACAGCTGAATAAACAGATCACAATCAAATTGTATCCCATCAACCTGACTGCATTCTATCACAAGAGGCAGCAGATGCAAGCTGCCACATGGAAAATTGCACTCAGCTAAATGGAAGCACTTTTTCCACCACCAAGAGTAGCCAAACATTGAAATGCATTGCACAGAGATCATGAAGAGTCTGTATTTGGAGATTTTCAAAACTTAATTCCTAAACATCATCATCTAATTGAACCTGCTTAAAAGCATGTCAGCAGCCCGGACCAGCAGCCCTGCAGAGGCCTCTGGCTTCCTAGTCTATTCTGTGTTGGATACTCCCATTCAATTTTGCAAGGAAGTTTCAATCAGAGCTCAATTACTAACAGGGTGCCTGTAAGTCTTCAGAAATACCACAAATTATTTGGCTAGACGCTTCTGTTAGAAAAGCTGAGAAGAAATTTTGTAAAACAATGCTACATCAGGAGTTGCACTGCCACAGTGCCAATGATCAGGGGTAAGGGCCTGTCTGTGGAAGATCTTGGCTTGGTTTTGTTTTGTACTGCTGTCAGATCTAAGATAAGAGACGGATAAACATGAATTGGAATACAGGGACAACAGCAGGCAGGATCAAAGGCAGTCACCTTAAATCTGGTCTCTTACATATCTGGTGACTCATATTAAAATCATTTGCTGATTGGATCCCAGTTAACAGGAAGATGGAAGGCAAATGAACCTAGCATACAAAGGACTCAACACAGAAGGAAGACTTTTTTTCTACATCTAACGGAGTAAAGTGGAACATTGTCATAGGATGTTTCTGCTGCCAAGAAGTTCACATCAATCGGAAGGCTATTTGATCCAAAGGAGATAGAGCTGTCAAGAGCTACCAGACAGAAAAACATCCCATTCACCTTGGGCAGTTCCTGAGCTGTGTGCTGACTTCAGAGGCTGCGAGATTATAACAGAATAGGTTTCCTTCTCTAACATTCTCTCCTAGGCATTTCTAACAATTGGCTATTGCCTGAAACAGGGTATTAAGCTAGACAGGCTCTTGATTCAGTCTCGTTTCCAGCCTAGTCATTCATTGTCATGTTATTACTTCGGGCAACTGTATCATAATTCCTACAGAAGCTGCTTCACTTCTGACAAGTAATTACAAGGAGATGAGACAGAAACTGTTCTTCAGCACCAGTATTATGTGCTCTGGACAAAAGAGGACATTTGGTGTCAAACTCAAAAATGCTTAAGGAAAAGGAGAAGAGTTTCAACAACACAGACTGAGAGAAACCAGTCTGCAAAGAGCAGGGCAGTTTACCTGCAGTTTACTTCAAACATGAGAAGATGGAGGCTGCGTTCAAATGCCAACTCTGGCAACAGCCAGATCAAGTGTCCTTGCTATAACACAGGTTGTAAGCTTAAAGAAAGTATTTGAAAGGACTGACTATCAGCCCTACATGGAATAAAGTAGTTCTTCTAATATAGTTTTTCTAATCTTAGCAATCTTAAGAATGAGACAGCTTTTCATCATTTAGTGATATTTTAAGTAAAACTGCAACTACTTTAAGCTAACACGTATCTGGGAGATGGCATGACCAAAATGTGCACTTCCAGCTGTATTAAAAGTTTTCAAAAATATGGATATAACACAATGCAGGCTAAGCATCCAAAGTTACTTCACTTCTCCTTCCAACTGATGACAATCCATCCAGTGTGGAATGGGTAGACAC
The DNA here is from genome assembly GCA_016647715.1 of Pavo muticus. Lineage (NCBI taxonomy): Eukaryota > Metazoa > Chordata > Aves > Galliformes > Phasianidae > Pavo > Pavo muticus. The sequence continues at coordinate 2,081,604 of JACDJE010000175.1, forward strand.
GTAACACTGCTTTGCTTCTCCCTCCCTAGAAGTAACTTCCATCTCTCATTATGTGGAAACAAAACGGATCTGAATGTATAAAATTTCTCTTTCGTTATTTGAAAACAACATTCCAGGTACATTCAGTGCACTTAGGAGTTGATTTTCTTTACTGCGCAGACAATGCAAAAACCACTCATGCTGCAGTTTCTGAAATACCATGACTGATTATCGATTTTACAGCTGGTTAAACCTCATTCTAGTTAGAAAAGGCTATTTGTTGTGGTAATACTCTAGATGGTAATTGTGAAATAAAGTGGGACACTTAGTCTGGCATTTGCATAACAACTTCCCAGAATATTTTTCTTCTCCAGTATCCCAACTAAAGGTGCAAATCAAACAGCTGGGTGTGCTCATGTATACATCAGATCTTTTTGTTTGCATTTCTGAAAAGGAATTGTATCAAATTAGCAAAGGAAACTGCAGTCTTCTAAAAAGATTAAAAATCATAATGCAGCTCTACTGCTAAGAATGAAGACAGCTGCAAGTTGTAACAATGTTAAATGTATTATTCATCTTCAAAAGAACACTAATGTCCTATTTTTCTTTTTAAGAAAAAATCTATTTCAATTTCAGTTTAGCTGCATGTCAGCAACCTTGAAAATCACTCTTTTCAAGTCCAATTCAAAATACGGTGATCTCTGCTAACAAAAGCAGTATTGTGAAATTGTTCAGAAACTAGCAGTACTGCAGTTTCTCTGCAGTAGTTATACTCCAGTTATTGTACAGTCTCTCTTCCATTCATGGAATCATATCATAGAAAGGCCTGGGTTGAAAAGGACCACAATGATCATCGAGTTTCAACCCCCCTGCTATGTGCAGGGTCGCCAACCACTGGACCAGGCTGCCCAGAGCCACATCCAGCCTGGCCTTGAATGCCTCCAGGGATGCCAGGGATGGCATTATGGATGAAGTGCAACAAAATGTTTGCTGTACATAAGCACATTCATCCTCCTAGCCATGAGAACTGCAGTCTGGTTCTCAGATAGCCATACAAGCGTTCATACTTGATCACTTCCAGTAATACTGCATTTTCAAGTAAACATTCATCTTATCTTCTTTTACTCCCGAAGTGAATTCTTGGTCTCTGACTTCCTCTACACTAACGAGGAATTAATGAGGAAGGGTATGAAGTGATACATAAATTGCATGCCTTTTTTAGCTGCAACTCACAAGAAAACATTTCAGTGCTAACATACAAATCCAGCATTACAGAAATGTGCTGTGTGGATTTCAACCATTTTTAAAAAGGTGCAGTACCCCAAAACATAACTTAATTTCTAATATTTATTTCTAGATTTTGATATCACCTTATACTCAATACTATGCAATTCTATATTTAATCCATCTCTTCATTCAGAATGCCATTACTCTCAGTTAGATACCAAAATAGAACTCCTAGAAGCATTAATCCCTTATGCTGACTCATTTACCTAAAAATATAACTTCAGTTCTTCGAAAGTACATAGCTAAGTTCATTATGAGCTCAAATCACTGATGTTAATCTATACTTTTCAGAAACACTTATTACAGATACTGCTTTCATCACAGAAACAGCTATTTATGAAACTACCAGTATGTAATCATACCCTGCCATTTTGTCTGATCCTACCACGATTTTAAATCATCCTGAATAATAAACTGACTGTGAAGTGCCTGTTCAAAAACAAAGTATGAACCAACTGTATTTGTATAACATCAGCAAAGTGAAACTCTTTCCCTGAAGGATAAACAAAGAAGATTTCAAGAAACTAAAAATACTGCTATCATCATCAGATTTGGAGATATTTAAGACTCAAAACATTAATATTCACAAATACTGATGCAAATTTGGCTTGAAAACTGGGTATCATTTATTCACGCAAAGGAGCAGGGGGAATGAAAATCCACAGATAAGTTTCTACAGTACATCATGGTACTAAAAATGAAGGTTTAAGCTAGAATGAGGAGAAAAAAAACAGGCCAGGGTTTTAGGTGATGTAATATGGGCAAGAAAGGGGGTCAACTGTTAAGAAGTTGAAAAAAAATGGAAAAGGATTACATTGCAAAACATCAAAGATCATTTCAAAGACATTTTCAAAGGGATTCTAAATGTTATTATCATTTAGACTTGGGCAAAAAGAAGAGTGGACCAGATAAAATTATTGTGGTCTCTTCAACCTGAACTGCTTAATTCAAATTATAGACTATTGTTTCTGCACTGACTTTAAATTCTGTTATCTACTGAAGTTTGTGACGAGATGTAATTAGATTTTAGTTTTGTTTTCTTTTAATGTCAGCAAATGAATTAAGTGTATATTCACCTCTTTATCACTGACCCATACTGTGGAAGAAACTGAAGGTGTCTTCTGCTGAGAAGACAGTCCTGGTTTAAGAATGACGCATGGTCTACAACAAATAAGCCCATGGAATCTTCCCCACTGAAAACACCCAAAGCAACAACTTCGATACTGGGCACGCTGCACAGCTGTATTTGATGCCTGCCCCTATGTTTCAAATCAATACCAACTACAGAATCACACTCCAAAGAATCCAGCCCTGCCTCCTCACTACACTGCAAATGAAAATCGGGATGATCCCAACAGCTCTTATTTGCACTTTCCATCATAAACCGAAATACAGACAGACCTCCACCTGCTTGGACCATGTGCACAACCATGCAAAGTTCACAGCACATATTATTTCTCCTCCCCCTTCAGTCCACCCATGCATGTCACAGGTTATTTCCCTTCAATGGCCCAATCTGCATAATCTGTATAAGATCAGGAAAAAAAAAAACAAAACAGGAGGACAGTACACACTGTGAACATGATGGGCAAATGACCTCAAGATCAAGAAAAGGTTTGTCAGGTACCATAAATTAAAATAAGCAAACATGTACCAGTGTCATCCATCAGTGGAAAATCATCTACCTATGCCGTTAAAGCAAAAGTAGTTGAATAGCGTCATCTTCTGTTATGTCACCTCATTCCCATTTTTAGAGGAGTTTCTGCAGTTCAGGAATGAGAAGAAAAAAAAAACAACCCATGCCCTTAGAAACATTTAGAAACGTTGTCCTTATTTGAACCGTTCCATGTCTGAATTAATATAAATACATTTGTTAAAAGTATAAAGTGCTGTATATAGTAAGAGAACTTTAAGTAAAACATCATACCATAGCACTTTTTTATGATCACCAGATCACAGCGTGGTTGGGTTGGAAGGAACCTCACAGCCCATCCACCCAACCCCTGCCATGCGCTGGCTGCCCCCAGCCAGCTCAAGCTGCCCAGGGCCCACCCAACCCAGCCTTGAGTGCCTGTGGGGATGGGGCACCCACAGCTTCTCCAGGGAGCCCGTGCTTTATCACCCACTGAGTGAAGAATTTCCTCTTAACATCTAAACCTAAATCTCCCCTTTCTTTTATTTTAAAACAGTTCCCTCTTCAATCTGATCTAGTGAGAGACATCCTTGCCCCTGGCAGAGGGTCCTCTTGCTATGCAGTACATCTGTTGATGAAATTTTACATAATCTTAGTTGGCTTTCAAACACACGATTCAAAAATAATATGCCAAACATCCTATGCCCAAATACACGCTTAAAAGTGCTCTATTTCTTCTGGTAAAACCTTGGTAAAGCCAATAGCCACTCAGACATCCACCAGCTGAGGGTACACAGGAGCACATCCCATGACAGCACAAGGAAGGAAGCACAACCAGAGGGAACTGTGGCGGTCCTAGGCGAGGCGTGTTAAGATCAGCAGCCAGAGCTGTCCTGCCCTGTCCTGCTCCTCCAGGCTCGCAGCCCCAGGCAGGAGCACAGCTTTCCATCCCTTCCCTCAGCCACAAGTGGGACGGCCAAACTCAGCGCTGAATCCACCAGGGCTGGGACTGGCTGGGTGCTAAGATCTACAGTTCCCTCCCCATGCCAAAAAGCCTTCCCCTCCAGTATTTGCCAGCTTTTCCTTTTCATGTCAGAGCAACATACACATGCCTGTCAGAAAACTGCAAAGGAGAAGACGACAAAAATCCCCAAGCCAATAGACAAGAGTTTCCCAAATTTGGAGACCATCCTTTGCTTACATCTTAAAGCAAATGCTGCCTCCAGAGCACGAGCCTTATTTTTCTTCCTCATACAGAATTCCATCCTAGTTGAATAAATAAATAACCTTCTTTGCTAAAATGCAGTTTACCAGAAATTAGGGTTGTTTGTAAAGACATGCTGCTTTATATATCAACTTGACATTTACTGTTAACAGGAATGCTAATAAAGATACAGACTCACCCACTTCAGATGGAGAAATATTTTAATTATGTAACTTCTTACTAGCAGTTTTACAGATTGTGTGAAAAGCAAGAATTTTTACCATTACAGTGATTTTGTGTACATAAACTTTAAATTCAGAGCGTGATTTCATACGTGTTAAACTCTGACATTCTCAATGGAAAAAATGAAGTTACGCTGTGACAAAGGAAATAAGAACACTCTACACAAAATCACTTCCAGACTACGTAATTATGCTGCACAGTAATTAAGTGTATTGTTCCAACTAGCCACCAACTCAGTAAAAGAATCCCCTCCTTCTGAACACTGCCCACTGGCACCCCACGTTCCTACATCCTTCCCTGGATGGAGAGGTATTGAATGCAAATGTTAAAGTAAGACAGAAGCATGAAGAGCAACCAATAGGTATGCTGTGATTCTTTGGGCAGATTGGAGGACTACTGCCCCCACAAACCCAGAGGTAAGCTCTGCTGTCCAGAAGCTTCAAAGCCAGATGAGTGCTTTTGCAGCTTCCCCTTGGAAACCGAGCTGCACCAAGCGCTTACGCTACAGAAATAAGTGTGAAAACAGGGAAATTATTTAACAAAGAGATGCTACTGTATACCTCATCTCCAACATTTTCCCTTGCTATGGCTCTGTCTCAGCTTGATTTCCAGAGAAAATTCGTTCTCTCAAGGCTAATTTTGCATTGTTTCCATAATTTGCCATTAAGTGATCTTAATATGAGATGCCTGACCATAGCCATATGTCTTCTTCAAAGTTACCATGCATTACTCTGACAGCAAATTGCCAGGTTTTTAAGCTCCATCTTATTTACACAGTCCAGATCGCCATATCATTTTTTCCTACAACCATTTTTTAATTCATCACATGTGGACAGGTCTGTTGTATTTGCAGTGTTCAGAGGCCTTCTCAACAGAACACACAATAAGAGGAGCTTTTCAAACCTCCAGACTGAAAAAAACTAAAAACTTCTGAAGACTGGGGACTTTCCTAAGGAAAGGAAGTGAAGCTTCTAAGAAACAATTTTAGGAAACCTCTTTACATTACAACTCTTTGGTTTTTTTTCTCCCCATAGATGCCCATACAAAGAACGCCAGGAGTTTGCCACTGAAGTTAGTGCCTTATTTAGAGTTCAGAATACTCTCTGAAAGCTTTTCTCTTTTCAATCTACTCACCAGAATACAACAGTCAAGCCTATTTTATGGCTAGATAGCAGCACTCCAGCAACTTGGCAGAAGCAAAGAAATTCTGGAAAAATTACTATTAATCCCCATTTAGAAAGAGGCCCTGAAGGTCTGTCACAATGGATAATACTGATGTCTCAGCATTTTCTTTGGAAGTATTACATCTACCATGCAGATCTTGCTGAGCAGTAGCTTTACTATAAGCATTTTACTTCCATACACCTAAAAGAATTTGAGTGAACCACACTGCACAGTGAAATCCACCAGAAGTACCCAACTTAACTGAAAAATTCTGTCAGCCAATTAGCAAATGTTTGATAGAAAGGTTATTTAAGAGCACTTTAAAAATGTGACCAGGGAGCAAAAGAGGTTCTGTCTGGCACCATCTCCCAAAGAGAGCACATCCCTGAATAAACCATTCAGGTTTTAGAACACCAACACTGACAGAGTGCCTGGGTGGCCACATAATGTTGCAGCTTTACGTTCTTCGTATATATTTCCCATAATTTCTTGGAATGCAGTTCATGTTTTGAAACAGAAGTCTTTCCAATCTTTATGTTTTATCTGCACGATATCATTCCATCTCTTTAACAAGATACAGTCTTCGGCCAATTAAGCCATTTCATTAAAAACATTACGTAAATGAGAACATTAATACAAGCTCTCCACTGCTATGCATTCCTTCCTGAACATGATGGTCTCCCATTAGGAACAACGCACCTAAGAGAATTATAAATACAAATCTATACGCTCTACCCCTCCTACACCACCTACCTCCACACCTCCAACTACTTGGCGTACACAAATAAATCATACAGTTACTGTGAGCAGTACCTGGTACAGAATACATAGAAATTATTTCAAAATGCAAGTTTTAAAAAATAAATTTGCACCATGTGCTCGAACGTACTACAGCCTATTAAAATTGTTTAAATGGAACTGTGCTAGCATTAACAGAGCCTGAAGGTCTTCCACAAATAACAAATGTCAAACTGTTGAAATCATAAAATATGTTGGCAATTGCTTTGTTTTGGCTCACCAAAAAAAAAAAAAAGACTAAAATTAAAGGTCTGGGGGAGCTGTTCCGAGACGGAATTTAGCGAGCAACTTCCGCTATTCCTTAGAACCAATCAGTTCTGGTAATTTTCACAGAAAGTATTTATCAGTATCTACTATTCTAATATTTATGCTGTACCAAGGACAACTATAGAAGATCCTTTTGAAGCCTATTTCCTCATTTGCCCCATCCTGCAGAGAACAGCTACTATATAATCTTGGCGCTGTCAAGCAGCATTTCAGTAAGAAGTGCAGGCGTTGGAAGCTGAAGTCTGTGTTGTGGTTCAGTGATACATGATATCCACAGCAGTCCAGATGGATGTTTCCAGCACTTACTCCACCTGACTCTCCTCAAAAGAAACTACCAAGGCAGGTTAATATTATCATATCCTTCCAAAGCTATGTATGTTGCACGCATCTAACAATGAATAAATCAGTTACAGCAACTGGCAGTAATTTTCAGGGCTGCAGATTAACCAGTCAAGCAGCATATGTTTGCATACAGCAATAACCTATTCCAGGTTTCAGAATGAGGTTCCAGGACAGTCTAAACCAGTCTCTGTCCCCAGCACAAAAATCCCCACCCCTCCTTTGACTCGGTAGCGATGCCTCTCTCATCCTGAGCAAGCCAGTTTAGGAAGCTCAACTGGACAGGTCTTAAGTCTTCATTTTTGGCCACGCAGCTCCTTAAAGCTGCTCAGTGTAGGAAAGACAGCAGAAAGAACAGCAACAAAGGGATGGGGGAGGTGGGGGGGGGGAGGGGAACACACAAAAAACCAACCTTGTTAACTTGTTTCTTTTATTTTGTCAAAAGGATTTCTGTTGAAAAAAGATCTCTAGAACTCCTTGTTTCTGCTCATACTGATCGGTCTATTTTAAGTACAGAAAATACTTCTGTAGCTGTGTCAGAAAAATATGCTGAAAGTATACTATCAATAGCTGCTATTTTACCCACAAAAATGTTTTGCATTTTGTTGGCTATAGTTCACATCCGAGTGGACTGATACATGTCTTTAGAACAAAACATGCTTAAATAAAAACACTCTCCAATATGTTCACTCTATTTCTCAACTCAAAAATAAAATAAAATAAAAATGGTGAATATTTCTGCAATTAAACATAAAGCTGTTTAAACATGAACACAGCGCTTCCTTTTGCTTAGAGGGCAGAAAAGTTAGAGAACAAAAAAGAGAAAGGTAATTCTTAAGAAAATCAAAGGTGCATGTTGTGCAAGGGTCACTCAGCTCTAAGCACATTCACAGCTCTATCAGTAAATACATATTTTGGGAAAAGCATCACCACAAACTGCTGTGATTTAAATGCTTTCATTTTAAATTGATCCATTCTCTATTTAGAAAATATAAGATTACTTCACCTCTTCAAATACATTTTATTTCCCAACTTATTTAAGACAATGCTCATGAGCTCCCAAATAAAAGTGCTGTTTGGATTAATATTAAGCAGATTGAGCTATTCATCCAGGGTTTCATGTAAATATACCTTGCAAAAACCTGAACACTTTCCTTCCTCAACTTCCTACCCCATTCTGCAGATGAGCCCAGATTATTCACTTATCTTACACCTTGGCTGCAGTACTGCCATACAGTTTCGTGGACACTAAGACTTGCAGAGCCCAGTTCTGCTGTACAAAGCAGGGCAGCACTCCTTGGCAGCTAGACGAGCTGTCTCAGTCTTGCCTTTGACTCCTGGCTTCAACTTTGAAGACTCTGACCTCAGCATTCCTTACGAAACAACGTGTGCAGGAACTGCACCTTCCAATATCAAACCAGTGCAATCTTCCACCTTAAGATCATGGTTTATAACTGCATTCCTCTTGAGCAAAGAGGCTCTCTGCAATTTGAGAGACTTGTCCAAAACTAGGGGATGAAATTCCACCCAAATGAAGGATGACAGAAAAGCTCACCAAGTTCTCAAGCGCAAGATGCATTTCCTTGTCAGCTGCTGCTTGTTTTCTACAAGGCCTTCAAGCATCGCAGTGAGGAAGCAAGCTAACAGCTCAAGGGAAAAGAGAATACAGTTCCCCAAATTCTAAAGATGAAGGGGGCTGACAGTAGCTATGAAGGCAGTCAGCCCTGCCTGTCTGAAACCAACTGTACCTATTCACTTCTCAGGAGCTCAGCTTTGATTAAGAAGTGCATTTGTCCAACAGTGTTTCAATTTTGTTGCCAAAACCCTCCCCCACATAAAGGTCAGCAGTTACCACAATTACTTATAAAATAAGTAGTAAAATCTACCATGTACCTCATGTTGTTGCCCTGGTAAAACATTATTTGATCAGAAAACACTGCCTGATGTCAAATTAGTATTTGTATCATTTAATCTGGTCAGGCACCAAACCGAGCTGCAGAGACTGCTTCGTGCCACTGGAACATGATGAATGTAGCTGAGGTTTACACTGGTGGAGCAATGGTAACACAGCACTAGGAACCATTTCCAAATAAGCACTGGCAGATAAGACTTCAAATTAGTCACTCTGGCATTTTGTATGTTGACGGATTCTACTATTTACAGCTATTTTCAGAAGAAAAGGAGAGCCAATATGCATCTTTAAAACAAGCTTGTTTACACACACAATTCTGCTGTTTCCCAAAACAAGAAGAAACAATAGATTAAGCAACTGTCTATAACACAAAAAGCAAAGTAAAGTTACTTGAATTTAAGCACAGGCAAGTACTGATAGGAATTAGCCTTTTTCTTCCACGCAAGGCTTGCTTTATAAGTTCCTTAAATATATACCTTTCAATTTTCAACTATTTTCTCTGCATGAAGACTAGTACAGCAGTGTACTTCTGCCACTTTGTTACTCAGCTCTGAATGCAGTAACTCACTTCACTCGTTTATACTAACTCATTTATCTTCCACATTTATGTCATCATGGTTAACTTCTAAATAAATTTCTTTTAGAAGGAAATATTTTGAAACACTACTTTTTGCAGGGCCTCAACAGTCACAGAGCTAAAAAGCAGATTCTGAGTTGTAAACATCCCCTGTAATTCTGAAAGAAACTACAGTATTTGCACAGCAATACAAATAGCTTTGTTCTTGTCACTATGCTTCCTCAGCACTTGTAGGTGCTTCCCAACATGGCCCGTAGGCTTCTAAATATCCAGGTTACTCAAATATTCCCTGACCTGCTCTTCTTCCACAAAAGATATATCTTCCTTTCTCCAGCTTTCTTGGGCCCCTTTTCCCCCCAGGGCGTTATCCTCCAGGACTCTGCCAAGCAAATCCCTGAAGAGGCCAAAGTCTGCTCTTCTGAAGTCCAGGGCAAGGAGCTCGCTGTGCACCCTCCTGCTGCTGCTCTAAGGATCCTGAATTCCATTGGTGCCAGGACAAGAGGCAACGGGCACAACCTGGAGCACAGGAGGTTCCCTCTGGGCACCGCGAGCACTTTGTGCTCCATCACCTGCACTGCACAGAAGAGCCCAAAGCTGTGGGGTCTCCTCCATGAAGCTCTCTGGAAAACCCCAGACGTGGTGCTGGGCACCCTGCTCTGGGTGTGTCTGCAGGAGGAGGGCTGGGCCCAATGCACCCAGAGGGCCCTATCAACCCTAACCACTCTGTGATTCATTACCTATACTGGGGAAGGACACCTAGATAATGGCTTACAACCCAAAAAACTAGGCTGCATGTTTTGCTTAATAAAGACAATGTTCATCTGTAACTTAACTATTTAAGGAAAGGTAGTAGTGGAGATTTTTTGTTTGCTTTTGACAAAAAAATAAATCAGGATTGGTGTTTTTTTTTTTTTTACACATTACAGTTTTAGTTACAGTCAATTCTGCTAGGACTAAATGGGAAAATGACTCAGGTTGGTTTTAATCAAGATTACTTATTAAAGTTGATTCACAACACACTAACACAAGCACTTATATCACTATAAAGGTGGTGCCCACAGCAGCAGGTGGAGCTACTTCTTCTACTGATAGTAATAATATCCGTGGAACTCCATTAAGCGACAGGGTTTTGTTTTTTCAATGTACCCATATAACTAAGGGAGAAAGACAAAGGTCAAAAAGCTTCTGAGATTGCTCTGCATTTCCCATACTTAACATTCTACCTCTTCAGGTTTTAACATTTCTTTTTCTAATATTAAAGGCTGCTTTGCTTCTCAACCATTTTATCCGTTCATTTAGAAACGTTTTTAAAGATTTTTTTTTGTTAAGTATATAAAATCTTGAACAACTGAAGCCCTTACATAAATTCTTTTTTTTTAAAGAATGTTTAAGATTTAGATTATTACAAAATAAGCCCTCCAGAAAACCTTATTTCAATTATAGAGATCATAATATCTCTTCCTCTTCTAAACATTCTACTACTAAGGCAGAAAAGACAAGCTGGTTCCATTAACAATTTCTGCATATACACAGCATTGAGAATGCGTGCCTGCACTCTGCTGCGGATGTGTGACCTACTTCCCAAGGGATGTTTTGGTGCCACACACCCAGCCAGCTTTCTGAGCAACGTACAATGCATTTAACGCAGTCACAGGTTCTGCCTTAGATCACACCAAGGACTCTTGTGCTCACCATTTTAAAAATAAAAAGTCATGCTGTCATATCTTTCTTCAGAGTATGAGATTCTCATTACAGACTACCTAAAAGTAACCAGGCTGGTTATTCATTACTATCGTATTTACCTTCACGCTGCAGACCAGTCATCTTACCCAAGGACTGCACTGCCCAGTTTAATAAGACTGTGTCTGAAGTGTCATCTCTTTCTGCTTCTGGAAGTTATTCAAGAACAGATAACGTATCCTACAGCATTTTAAGGTTTTCCTAATCCCCTGAGTACTCATGGATCTTAAAGGGTTGACTAAAGAGCTTATCTGAAAAGACAGGCAGGTATTCAGAAGGACTTTGTTTATGGTTGATAGAGATCTTCACAAAGGAACCGACATCCTCAGGAGCTTTGGTCTCAGCTGAACAATGAAGTGCACTTCATAATGTAGGTGTATTTCTCAGTCTTGTAGAGATAAAGCTGAAAGACTCCTAGGTACTATAAATCTTAAGCCAGGTACAAATTTCTTCTTCTGATATATAATGGCTTTCAAGTTTCAAGTGGTACCATCTCCATACATTTGGGCAACAAAATGTTGTCTTAATCATCATGTCATTCAACAAAAGATATGCATGTCTGGGTTTAATGAGACAGTTAAATTACAATTCTACCAGGATTTATTTACATACTGCTATTAAAAAAAATATATATCAGCAGAGAATATGGTAGTTAAAAGGAATTCCAAAATGGAAGAATATTTTTCAGTTTGCTTAGCTTGTGTTTACTGCAATGCCATCAGTTTCCACCTTCTGTGCAAATTTGTCTTTGAACACAAAAAAATTAAGAAAGCATGACTGTGAAACAAAAACATGGCACCAAATCCAGGGCTATGTGAATATCCCGAAGTACTTGGAAAAACAAAGTCAAGCAAAAACAATCCATTTCAACTTTACTGTGGCTCCGTAAGTGGAAAATAGTTTTCCCACAGATAACCTGGTGTTTTCTAAAACTTCCTCAAGACTTGGCAGTAAACATTTCAACCTATGAGCAGAAGTCAAAGAGAGCTGGGACTACCCAGCCTGGAGAAGAGGCTCAGGGCTATCTCATCAATGTCCATAAATACCTGAAGAGAAGGAACAAAATGATGAAGCCAGGCTCTTTTCAGAGCTACCCAATGCCAGGACAGGCAATGGGCACAAACTGCAAAATGGAATTATCCCTGGAGATCTTCAAAAGCCCCGGCAACCTGCTCTGGGTATCCCTGCTTGTGCAGGGAGTTGGACCAGACAGCCTCCAGAGTTCCCTTCCAATCTCACCCAGTCTGTGACCCTGTAATTTTTGATAAGCAAATATATTTCTCCTTTCTCATAGGCCTGGGCAGATTCATTCCCATAAAAGCAACCTGAATCAGCTGCTTCCTCACAGAATCATTTTTATTTTTTTACTTTTAGAGGAGAAATTCCTGTGCATCAGGAACACATGGGTGAGAAGAGGTGAATGCTCTTGACTAATCTTTGAGCAGGAGGAGAACATTTACATATCTCTTGAAAGAGTGCTATGACACAGATCCTATATGGTACACACCCAGTACAGAGAACAGAACCATAACCTAATGAGAAGCAGTACAGACACATGGTGGGGTGCCATCCTACAGCATGCAGAGGAGTACTAAAGCAGCATTCAAATCTGGCAAAGTAAAATCCTTCCATCAACAAAAACAGCTTGTCAGCTTTACCACACATCATTTAAGAGTCTTTAAGAGTGACCGTTTCAGGCCATTCCAGACAAAATTGTGCCCTTTGACTGACTCAGTTTTCTGCTCATTCCTTACTACCTTCATGGAAAATCTGCATGTATGCATCTCACCGTCCAAAAAAGTTCAAACGTTAAAAAACTTACTTGGCTACAGAACAAGGCTAAGGCTAGTATGTTCAGAAAGTGAATAAGACGAGATAGTCAGTTCCATTACTTTACATATAAAGACCTCCTACCTGCTGAGTAGTAGCACTAAATGTCACCAGAACACTACTTAGCCTGTTCTGTCACACTGTATCCAATATAGTAATTAAGTCAAAACCAGCAAAATAATCAGCAGTTTATGCTTAAAATAAACCCTGATAGTAGTGATGCTGAGCGATGTATTTCAAGACTATCCACAGCAGCAAGACAAACAAGAGCAGTATCTGGGCAGATGCAAGTTGAGAGTTCAACACTGGACAAAGCCAGACCATGCCAGCTACAGCATGGCAGGACTTTACACTATCTGGTTTACCGCTAGAGATGCAGACTTACAGACATCAGAAATATTTTACTTCCATGACTATTCTGCATGTAACAAAACTCAAAGGAAAAAAGAAGTAATCATCTTCTCACGATCCATATATACTTTCAGCATCACTGACTCTAGGATATTCCAACGCCAAGCATGTGTTTGCTTCTCTTTTCCCCTCTTCTTTGTAATTTTAGAGGACAACTGTCCCAATACTGGTAAGATTTCACACGTAAGAAAATAAACCTAGTCATTATGATGGTTAAAAAAAAAGTATAAATTCTACATTTCAGAACATTATTTGATATATAAAAACACTCTTGTTTACATGGCAGGGTGTTCTGATATACATGCTCAGGAAATGAAGCTTGAAATAAAAACGTAACTAAAAGTTCTACTTGGGATAAAACACAAATACACCATTAGAAAACGTGAAAACATCTCAATCATGAAGCCATTCCTCTACCCACCCAATTCAGCACCCATGTGATGTAACATGCTGATAGACAGAAATAACTTAATCCTAACTGAACTGATTGCTTTTGATTTAATAAACGTATTTGAATTTTTAGTATATTGAAACCAATTTACATCCAAGTCAAGACAAACTGCATCTTCCCTACTAAATTCAGACAATGTCATAGTTTTATTCTATTTTGAAATCACAGGCTATACTTTCAGCAATACAGTCTAAACAAAATGTACCACACTGCAGAGAAAATTTAAACTCTTCAGTAAGGCTCAATACTACCTGAGGCACTTTGATTCAGTGAAACAAACTTCACTATTAACCAATGAGGTTTTTTTTTTTTAAAAAAAACAATGTCATATTTTACAGAATTTGTTTTAAAATTTCCATTCTGGGTTTTTAACACTCTGTCATGGTTTTATGATTTTTGATTATCGGTATTCCACATCATAACATCACATAGTGCAATAGGAGTTAAAGTTCTGGGTACTGTCCCTGAAGAGAAGAAGAACTAAGTTCCCCAGAAGCCTGTTCGCCATACTGTTATCATTTCTGCTCAGGGGGAACAGATATAAGGCCTTGGTAGGCCATCTGACCGGGCTCTTCTTCATCAGGCTCTCCCTGCTGCTTGACCAGACTGCACATCTCACCTCAGCGTAATGGTGAGGCCTATCCAGCTTTCGGACAATCTCTCTCTCTCATTATATTTGATTTATTAGCTTCAATTCTAATTATATTGTATTATAGTGTGTTATCTTGCATTCTGATATCATATTTACTAAATTAGTTTTTTTCTCCTCAGATCGTTGCCACTGTTTTTAATTATTTTGGGGTCCCCTGTTTCCCTTTTCCAGAAGTGTGGATTTTGTGAAATCCCTCCGCCCCGCTGGTCACGGAACCAGGCCGAACCAGCCTGTAAACCGTCGACACACTCTAAGTTCTGGTAAAGGTGTTATCTGACAGATAGAGGACAGCTGATGCTTCAGGCACTTGAGATATACCACAAGGCATCAATGTGAAATAATACTGGTATTCCTTCTGAAAATGAAGAGCAATGAAATAGTTTATTTTGACACCTAAATTGCCTTTCTTTGGAGGCAGCCAATCCTGAAAATTGATAAAATGAGTCACACCTCCAACTGCTACCGTTTCAGGCTTCCACAGTTGAACAGCCTCTTATCACACTATCCCTATTTAGATGTTTTCTTCATAATCTTAACAGAAATTATCTTCAAAGCAGAAAACAAGCTGGATTTCTACATCTAAGAATACTATGGTGGAAAATCCTTCTACGGAAAGGCAGCTTATATTAGTATATCTATTACTTCTTATATATTTATTTTTTCCTCATTCAAGCTGAAACTAATACTAAACCAGAACAAACACTGTGCACCCACAAAACAGTTTTCCCACTACTATGCTTGGATTTTGCACCAGAACTCTGAGAACCAGAGCTCTGCTGCCCCTGCCCTGACACAGAATCATAGAATGGCCTGGGTTGGAAGGGACCTCAAGGATCATAATGCTCCAACCCCCCCACCACAGGCAGGGCCACCAACCTCCCCATTTAATACTAGACCAGGCTGCCCAGGGCCCCATCCAACCTGGCCTTGAACACCTCCAGGGACGGGCCATCCACAGCCTCACTGGGCACCCTGTTCCAGCACCTCACCACTCTCATAGTAAAGAGTTTCCCCCTGACATCCAACCTAAATCTTCCCTCCCTCAACTTAAAACCATTTCCCCTTGTCCTGCTATTATCTACCCTTGTAAAGAGTTGATTCCCCTCCTGTTTATAGGCTCCCTTTAGGTACTGAAAGGCTGCAATTAAGTCGCCCCACAGCCTTCTTTTCTCCAGACACATGCTGATGCTTGCAGAGTTGAGGCAAGGCCTTCGATTCTGAGGATATGAAATCTGGGGTATCCATAGGGATGGAGATTAAGGAAAAAAAAAACGTAGTTAAATTAAAGAAACTTACATTTCACATAACAGAAGTAATTTATTTATAGAAATACTGAATATTGAACTTGACAGAAACAATGAAAATAACAAGACTGTACAAAAACTTGACAGTTTGGTAATAGGAATGCATTTTTATCTTGAAAAACAAAGGTTGTTTTTTTTAGCTTACCCTATCAGATCCATAGCTTATTTCAGCTGCTTACAAGACCAGTGTGGATGCAACTCTTCACAAAATTACTAACTACTGTGTACCCCCAGAGAAAACACTAAACATGGAATAATGTTTAAATTAGCAGCAGTAGCTGCAATACAAGAATGAATTGTCAGTATCTCCTTGGCACATGAGTAGTTCAAGTAGTTGTCTTCAGTTACCTTTCATATGAAAGAATTAAAAAAAAAACTAAAACAATAAAGGCAGAGAAGAAGTATAACTTACAGTCTGGATTTATACATCACTTAGTCAGATAGGTCAAGAATCAAACGTTATAGCTTAATGACTAAATGGGCCAACTTTTACTGTTGGATGAAGAGATGCTGAAGTGTTCACTAACTGGAACAGACCACGTGATCTGTACAGGTGGTATTAGAAAGGTTTCTCACTACTCACTAAGCCACCAGCTTCCAATATGGTATTTTTTCCTGCTCTTCTCCATTTTCCTGCACTATTAGAGGGAATAACTCTATTCCTAAGGACAACTTAATGGTCATTCTATCACAAAGGTTAAAAAATTGTGCAAAAAAGAAAAAAAAAGCCTTCAGAAGACAAGCACAGTCATACAATTGTGTCAAAAGGGGCAGATACAATGTTAAGCAATCCAACAATATCTTATATCTACTTACCACTGCTTGTTCTATATATCTTTTGCTGCATATTTAGAAGTCTACTACAATGTACACTCCCTGCATACCAGAGTGCTAAAACATTTTAGAATAAAACTTCGTGTTCTATACCTGCAAGAAATGACAGTGCTCCTCTCCCTCATCTTGCACTCATCTTAATCAGCACTAAACTGAAAACGGAGATCAGAACAAACCAGTTTCAGTAACCACAGGGAAAACCAGTTTAAAACTAGTTTCTGCATGAAATGGAACATTTTCCTAGCATAGGCAAGCCAAACTGATGGCGTACCCCTCAACCAAAAGCTATGCCACCACAATTGTTTTAGAGAATGATCTCTTTGAAGATATGTACATACATACTAGAATGAACTTACAGATACAGCATTCTTCACTTGGGACAAAAGAAAAGAGGATCAATCGAGTTGTACAGCAGCAGCAAACACAAGCTAAGACTAAGTTTCCCAAGTTCACAACTCATAGTAAAAAGTAATTTCCAAGAAATATTCATAGGTACTTCTTAGAAAGAAACAGGTTCCACTCGAGGATAAACTTCCGCTGTTGAGACAGCAATAGTTGATTTAAAGTCAACAGCTAAGTATAGACTTTGGATGACTATATATAGAATCAGTGATAAATGACGACAAAGGAAATAAGGTTTATCATATATGATAACTGTGATTTTGGTTAAACTTTAAATACCATTCAGAAGAAGCGAGAAACTGACCATTTTCTCCTTCTAGTTACTTATTTATTTGATAATTGTTACAGTCAACACTACTTGTTTAGAGATTAAAGCAAATAAAAAGCATATTTGGTAAAGATTAGCTTGTCTTCATTGTGGTTGCAAACCTTATTTCATGTCTGTACGTGACCTCTTCATTTCCTCCTGAAGAAAGGCATTAAAAAAATTCTACATTCGAATGAGTCACTGAAACTTTATCCTGCTTAATGCAGGACCTTGTTATTCTCTACTTTATGGACAGAACAGAAGTCAGTACCGATGATTTAGGACAGCCAAGAAATAAAGCAAGTGCTTTGTCATTCGAGCTCTCAAGATCCAGAATTAAACAGTCTGACATAAAATGTCCTCATTACCACCCTCTTTACATCACAGCCTGGAGACTAGGGCAGGGAGGAATGTGATGAGGTTTAACAAGAGCAAGTGTAGAATCCTGTACCTACGGAGGAATAACTACACACATCAGTACAGGTTAGGGGCTAACCTGCTGGAGAAGAGCTCTGCAGAGAAGGACCTGGGTGTCCTGGTGGACAACAGGTTGGCCATGAGCCAGCAGTGTGCCCTGGTGGCCAAGAAAGCCAATGGTATCCTGGAGTGCATTAAAAAGAGCATGGTCAGCAGGTTGAAGGAGGTGATCCTCCCCCTCTACTCTGGCCTGCTGAGGCTACATTTAGAATACCAGTTCTAGTTCTGGGCTCCCCAGTTCAAAAAAGACAGGGATCTCCTAGGAGTCCAGTGAAGGGCCACAAAGATGATGAGGGGCCTAGAGTGACCTACTGTAGGGAACTTGCTTAATCAGGGAGTTGGACTCAATGATCTTCTGCGGCTCCTTCCAACCCCTGCAATTCTGTGATCACTTAAGTCCATTCTAACCATTCAGTGTCTGTGTCCAGGTTTGGAGCCCCCAGTATAAGAAAGGCAGAGAGTTGTTGGAGAAGGTCCAGAGGAGGGCCACAAAGATGATCAGAGGGCTGGAGCACATCCCCTATGAAGACAGGCTGAGGGAGCTGGGCTTGTTCAGCCTGGAGAAGAGAAGGCTGCGGGGTGACCTCACTGCAGCCTTTCAGCACCTAAAGGGAGCCTATAAACAGGAGGGGAGTCAATTCTTTACAAGGGTAGATAAAAGCAGGACAAGGGGAAATGGTTTTAAGTTGAAGGACGAAAGAGTTAGGTGGGATATCAGGGGGAAGTTCTTTACTATGAGAGTGGTGAGGTGCTGGAACAGGCTGCCCAGAGAGGTTGTGGATGCCACGTCCCTGGAGGTGTTCAAGGCCAGGTTGGATGGGGCCCTGGGCAGCCTGGTCTAGTATTAAATGGGGAGGTTAGTGGCCCTGCCTGGCAGGCGGGTTGGAGATTCATGATCCTCGAGGTCCCTTCCAACCCAGGCCATTCTGTGACTCTGTGTATTCTTCTTCAGCACAAGTTAAATGAAAAAAATATATATGTTAAAAAAAAAGCTTTTCATAAAGTTGGAAATAGAGAAACATTTGACTGATGCCAAGCAGTGCCAACACCAGAGTACAGAGCCTCCTGCACTCTGCCCTTGCTTTCACCTCTGTCTGCACCACCTGATCTGACCAACGCTGACCTACTAATGATATGACTACGGCAATAAAGAGCCGAGGCTGCACAGCAACATCAAAACCCAACCATCCTAATTTGGACACAAGAAAGATATAAAATACGCAATTGGTGACCATCTGTGAATGATTTGACTTAAGCAGGCTGTTCTACAAGAAGTTAATGAAAGATAGAAATAATGAAGTACTTGTATGTGGTAGCCAGATTGTTTTTCTTCTCACATCTACCACCTTCCTGATGCTACAATAACTGAGGCAGAGACTGAACAGAAGGGCAAGGGGATGACAAAACCTACATCCATCCCTTGATGCGAAAGAGAACAGTTTAACACCATGATATTTCATGTAAGAAAAACAAGCCCACTCTCTTAGTAGCAGTAACCATAGCAGAGGAATAGAAACATGAAGAAAAAGCGAAGCCCACACCACCTAATCAGCTGTTACTGATTGGAACTATCTAACATAATGGAATCCGGGCAAAATTCACATAACCACAATATTGCAAACACTGCCAAACCGCTATTGAACGTGTAGAGGTTCAAGTGATCATCTTGAGCACAGTGCCTTAGGACTCTGGTAGCAGGTAATTAATACATTGTTCTCATGTAAGGACACACAGTGACACTTCATCTGCTCTAAAAACAGGGGACAGCACTGGCTATGAGGATGGACTGCTCCTGGCCATAGGTGAGAGGTAATGGAGTCTCACTGCTGCATTACACGCAGGAGGCTGGACTTCGGAACTAAGCGCTACATTCACTGCATTCTGTTTACATAGCGAAAGGCTCATTAAAGTTAGTTTATTGCTAACAAAGGCTGCCAAAATAAACAGAGTATTCTTGTTCTTAGCCAACATGATGTATCAAGAGATAAATATTTTAAATTAATTTGCCACTGGAATCATTTGGTGCTTTTCAGTTTCAAACAGTCTGAGAGCCAATGCAGCACGCCCCTATAAAACCCATACTTACGGCTACAAAAGAACAGCATATATATGTATAGAAAGTACACAGACACACGCAAGTCCTTCCCTCTATTCTTCCATTACAGAAAACTCTACTACCACGTTTCAACCCTTTTCATCCTTACAACCCAAGGACAGTTCCTTTGTGGCAGAAACACAATACTAGTTAATTTTGGTAGATCAAACATTGGCAAGAAGTCATCAATTGATGGCCACAGAGATTGTGTACTGTGGTAGCTCTGAAAAAAAATAATCTAGTAATGCAATCCATATCAAAAGCTGCCAAACGGATAAATGCTTCGGTGTTGCTTTGCCATTAGCTGAAACCTGAAATTGTACTTAACAGAACAGTTTTTAATCAGCATTTGCACACAATCCCCAATGGACACTGAGGATAGCAGTTACGGCGCAAAGTGATTTGGTTTTTTCCTACCACGTGTAAGGCAGAAAAGAACTGTGCTAATTGAACATCTGAAGGATACTAATGACTGTGTATCTGATCAATACAGGTAAAATATCTGGAGCACAAATGCATGCACGCTGGATCTATGCATCCTATGTATAGCATTAAAAGCCCTGAAGCTGAGTAAAGCCTTTTTTTTTTCCTGTTTCTTATATTAAGTGAAATGCTTTAATTCTGGCATGAATAATACAGGATACAGGAACACCTAAATGTGTCAGAAAATAGAACTGTCCTTCTCCAGTTAACTATATTGCTAAATATAAATCCATCACATAGGAACAATTAACAAAAGGCAATTCTTAAAGCTCATGGCTTTAATTTTATAGTAGATGTTCTGAAATTACAGATTAGAAATAGAACATTTCTATTAAGAGTCAAAAGCTAAGAGAAAAATAAAAGGATAAGAACTAAGCGAGAAAACAAAGATTTCTTCAAGAACAAAGGATCATTTGGTCTCTCCACTAGTTTCTAGGCAATACATTTCAGATCAGACCCTGCTACATTTTCAGCTCTTTCTTGTGCTTGATGGTTCAAATTAACACAACAGATTGTTCTTGCTCATTCAAAATCACATGGCAATAAACTTAGGAAAGTGAGACAACTTTAACATTAACTCTGAAACACTCTGAAAGCTCATAAGAGCAAAAAATGCAAATGGATAGATGGGTGTCAGCCACAAACTCCAGAGGACTCTGCATTAAGGGAGCTCAGCTGAGCGATCTGCAAAGTTCACACTTGGTATCTATCCAGGTGATGAGATTCTACAGAGGCATCTGTATTGAGGACAGGAGTCAGAGCTGCATCCGCAATACATTTTTCATTAGGAGTAAAATTCAACAGTCATGATGGCAAGGATAAACTTTGCTGATCATTAATAGAAATTCATGTCCAAACTAGCATAAATACACAGTTTACCCACAAGCTGAGTAACAGCCTCTTTTTTTCCTCCCAGTTTCAAGGCACACGCAATCCATGTCGCTCGAGCACAGTATTGCTGATGGTCCCCCCACATCTCAGCATTCCACAACCACGTGTGCAGCCCAGCACTGTGCTCACTACAGCGCTGCACTGCCTGCTTTGCAGCTTAAGAATTGCTTCTCCCAGAGGCTCACACCTGCTCAGCTGTGGCAAAGATATTCAACACTTTACCTCTGCTGCGAAAGATCAAGGCAGAAGCCTAAGGCTGAAACATTGAGGCTTGCATGTTCCCTTCCCTAACCAAAAGCCTTCGATCTGCACAGAGAAGACAGCTGCAAGGAGGAGGACAAGGAGATTCATCAGAGCAGTATGGCACCACCCTAAAAATTCTAGAGCTGAGTTCAACATGCACAGGACCCGTATGGTTATACAATGGTATATATGGTTATACAAGGCAAGGAATGGGAAATCTGGATGAGTTTTGCACAGCCTACACTGACCTGTCTACTCCTGGTTTAGAGCACCCTTACATAACATGCATTTGATACTACATAAACCAACTCAACTAATAGTGTAGATAGCATATATTTGCAAAAGAATAAAGCAGCACATGTACTTCAGAGCTGCTAAGCTCTTCTTAAACATAGCCGTCAACTCCGAATTATTCAGTAGGAATGTATTTATAGAAGGGTTTCTTAAGGATCACGTGAAGTCATGTACCATTTAGTCCAACCATCAAGGCATAGATGCAGCACACAAAAATGTCACTTTGTGACATGAGCAGAGGACACAAACTGGCAGAGCAGTAAGTTATAAGAATACAGTATTTCTGCAAATTGATCTGCACAACCCAATTCTAACATGTTTTCCTAACGGCTGACACAATGTTACAGAATCAAAAAGAGTAAGGCTGTACTGCAGACAGGTGCAATTTAAGAAGTCATCTATCTCAGCATAGGCCACTTAACTCAGGCTTTCAGTAAGTTACAGTGAGAAAAAGAACATTCATCAGATGTCAGAATTAGGCTGCAGAAAACACTGTCCTTTGTGGCTGTCTTTGCTTGAGCCTACATAGAAAGGTGTACGCAGCTCTCACCTTGCCGTTTTCATTTTCAACTCCTTGCCAGACCAAAACCAGGAAAAACCCATCAAGTGCAGCTCAGACTTTGCATTCAAGCCATGCTAACAAATATTAAGTTCTCTATGGCTACTTTTACATTTAGCAGTAAAAAGAAGCAGCGCATTTCAATTTGCATATTTGATAAATTCTACCTTCACACTTAACTACCAGAACAAACCCAACAAGGAGTTCTCCACCTCTTAATGCCTCTGAATTGAGGCCGCATGAGTCTTCCGAAGATATATTTTAATCAAATAAATGGTTATGCTCAATAAAGGCAGAAATAGGAATAGTTGCATAGCAATGGCCATACATGAACGTCTAACTGAGCCTCATGGGGCTGAAGGGAAATGATTGCTGTACTTGGCCTCAGAGTTCCTCCTGTTAAAAAACAGATGTGGTGAGGAAGGCACAGAAAGAGCACATCCTCACCCAGAGCCACCACACACATCAGCATTCCATAGGCAATGGCGCTGATATCTAAGGAAGGACAGCTTATTACTCCCCCTTGTCACTCCTCCCAAATTTGCATCTCGTGTGCTAGTTTAACAGCTACTTCTTCGCTTCCTACAGCTTCCCAAAAATAAAAGACACACAAATAATGCAGAATAGCAGCTGTTGATGACTTTTTACAGCGTAAGGAAATAAATTCCATTTTGAATTCCATTCCACATTTTTAGTTTTGGCTATGTTATTTTTGGAGGATAAAATAGTAGCGTTCCAGCCAGCCTTTTTGAGACCTTTTCCCTGGCTCTTCGTTTCTGTTGCTGTATTTCCACTTTTAAATGAAAACACATTTCCACTTAGGATAATTTACACTGAAAGTGAGAAGTGGGCTGTTTACTAAACAAGTAAATGTTGCAATTCGAATACGATGTTTTCAAACTAGGATTGCAATAGTCAGCCTAACAAAATGCCCATACAAAATTAACATCAAACAGCATAAAGCAACAATACCAAAGCCCCAGAGGCTTCTGCAGGAAATCCACTGCAAATTTCATAAATCTTTTTAAAAAAGCTGAAGTAATTCATTATTTCATACACAGGCGTGTAAAATGGAAAACAACAAAACTTGATTCATTAACGTTACATCTTCCCCACTGTTAATTATTTAAGCCATACTTGCAGAGGGAACTCAGAGAAAAAAAGTGATGAACTCTGCAACAAAAATCGCACATGTACAATCCTGTCAGTGCTCTTCTATGGTTTACTGATTTGTCCAGAATATTACATGAGCTGGTCTACAATATAAGCTTATAAAACCTTAAAAAAAGTGCTAAGCAGCCCGGTCTCTATTTCACAATTAGAATTTCTCTTCAGAAATGTTAACAGTTTTTAGTTTATCTAATCTACGTCTACGGTATGGGAGGCAAGAGAATGAAAGAAACGCTCTGTTGAGTATAAAAGCAGAGTGTGAAGAAGTCTGCTAGGGTTAAGTAATTAACCTGATGCATTTTTCAGAGAGACTGTACTATTTTTAACTGCTCTTTTTTGGCCACAGGTCAAAGTTTTCCTAGCAAAATACCAAAGTGAAAACGCTGGGAGCGAAGCCCAGAGGCAGCTCTTTGCTTTGGCCTAAGCTGAAACTTATCTGACTCCAGTTAGATAGGTAGCACCACTTCCCACTCCCCTTCATTGAGTGCTATGGTTTGTGTGCCTCATTATGCCTCTGAATGTCTATGAGAGAAATAGTACAGCACTAAAGCCTTGAGAAGAGCATTTTTCAGATTCTATAGGAAATTCCTATACTCTCCACACAGCACAGACATCTATACTGTTCAGCCAGTTCCTGTATTTTTGGCCAAACAGAACTGAGTCATTTACAAGGAAAAAAAAAAAAATGAAAGAAAAAAAGAAGGAAAAGAAGGACTCAGTGTGAGTGTCTTGAGCAACTCCTGCCTGGAAGGGCTGGGATCTGCCCTCCCTTTTCTGTTCCTCTTCACTGGGACACACTGGAAATCTTTCAGTAGAGTGGAAATATTGGGTCTAGTGACCCAGAAGTTCAGTTTAAAATAATAATAACCATTCCCTCTCACCGCCTTTCCACGGTTCAGATGTTTTAAACGGGGTAACAGAACTCCTTCCCACTCCTTCCTGAGGGCATGGATTTCTTGGTAAAGGAAATTATATTTCATACACACATAGAGAAAAATGCTATGTGAAACAAGAGACAGACGAATCAATTTGTCCCAATGGAAAACGAACGTGACCCCGAAGGATCCATCCCCGAGTTACATTTCTCCCTTAGGCGTGTCCCCTTCCTGCGTTACCCCTGCAGCACGCAGAGCCCTCGGCCCCACCAGAGGCCGTTTTCCGGCGGGCGCGAGGTCGGGCACCGCACACACAAAGCCGGGTACCACCCGGCCGCACTCAGCGCGCTCGGGAGGCGCGAAACCGCGGGGCAGAGGTGATGCCGGAGGAGAGGAGCCCTCCCCGCCGCACTGGGCGTCGAGACGCGTTTCTCCCTCAGTCCCAAACAAACCCCGCTCCCCCCGCGGGGCCCCACAGCCGGGCAGGACGGTGCCCTCAGCCCGGACGCTCCCCGCCGGCGGCTCTCGGGGCCTCGGCCGGCCGGAGGCGTGGAGAGCGGCCGCCCCCCACCCGGGAAGGAGCCTTCACCCTCCCCTGCAGGATGCGGAGCGCTTCCCTTCCTTCCTCCCGGCCGAGCCGAGGGCTGCGCCGCCTTTGTTAGCCCGCCGCCGCCCCTCACCAGTAGGCTCTCCACGTTGACCGGAGAGCGCGGGTCGCGGATCATAGACTCCAGCTTCCTCTGGCGGCCCTCGAGCATCCCCGCCGCCGCCGAGTCCGGAACTTGCGGCGCGAGGGGAGCCGCCGACATCTTCCCCGCCTGCAGCTGCTGGCTCATCCTCCGGGGGAGGGCCGCCTCCCCTCGCCGCCGGGGAGGAGGAGGAGGAGGAGAAGACTGAGCGGGGTCGCCCCGCGGCCGGGGCCTAGCGCGGCGGCGAGGCCGGGCCTG